>JAVTVY010032752.1:0-14416 GCA_036873755.1 Hanleya hanleyi
CATTCACGAAGGGCCGTCACAGGGCGTAGTAGAAAAAAAGCGCATTTCTAACCTTATTGACCTTATGGCGCAAGCGAGTATAACAAGTGCCCATGACTCACACGGTGTATAAAACCCTACCCAACAGGTACACTATAAAGCCACCTCTCTAACCGTTCGCTTTTCATTCCCCACCATGGCAGCGAGCGGAACAGAGCTTGTGTTATTCCAACTGACGTCCGACGTCTACCTCATCGTCAATGACGATCACCTGGAGCTGGTCCAAGACGCACCGCAGAAGGTGAAGATTTTGTTATCGCTATCAGGCTGGACTCTATTGACACGATTGTTACAGGGAAAAGACCCCGGAAGGGATTTCATGCACGTGGAAGTCGGCGTGCACATACGCACTGCTGGAGAGGATTCCCTTTTTCCCCGGTTGGAACAGAGTGGAGGTCCCTATATCACACTCTGTCCACCCTTATGGATGGCACTGAAAGATGTACTCCCCGAGGTGGATGACTTACTACACCCCGAGGTGAAAGAAGGGACTGTGGCTACCCGGAGGTTTACACCTGGCTGCACCCTATTGTTGTACCCCAAACGAGTGGACCTCATCGATAGCGGACTTAGGTGTTGGTGTACGCCTGAACCCAAAGCGCACTACCTTGAAACGGGTGTTGTTGGGTGACCTGCACGATGATAGCATTCACCTGTGTGACGACGTCTACATTTTCTGCGGTCCCTTTTTCGCTCGACTCCTCTGTCTGAACGACGGTGGTTTTACCCTGGACCCGGATCTATGGACGGCTTTGGAACAAGTAGTCCCTATTGTCGATAAGGTACTATCTCTATAGGAGCCACATAACCAATCAGAATAGTACGTATCACGGACTACACCCGTAGAGCTACATCTAGGCGCGCATGTGTGACATGGTCTATAAAACATGTCCCTCTGGATCCCACACCTTCATTTCTACGATTGCAGAGCCATGACGGAGATCCAGCCCTATGCGACTCGCATTTTACAGCATGCCACCGTGGTTAATTCACTCACGGGTTACCGAGCAGTGGTCCGGTCCATGTTTGCAGATGGCGACGACAACGAAGGGCGACGCCAGATCCTGAACGAGTTCACAGAAGCGGTCATCGACAGAGTGCACTCGATGGAGAGGTGTGCCATCACTCACCACTACTGGACTATGACAGCCATCCTTGATGCTCGGGCTATGGACCACGAGCGCTCACGCCGGAACCAGCGACGGCTGGTTGGCCTCACAATAGTCTGTGCCCTATTGACCCTGGCGCTGTGGCATTGACAGTGGGACCTCACCATAAATACGAGGGTCAGACAGTGTGTGTGTCATTCACCGTTCGTCATTGGCTCAAGCATGTCACCAGTCCTACGAGCCATCCTTCCCCTTACACCCCGGGTGGGGTTACACGTCTATGAAGATAAAGTCACCCTCGTGGAAGACCGTGGAGATGTTTGCTGGTCGCGCGCTGAGATCGTATCGAATACGGTTACGCTACACCGTGACGGCTGGACCAAATTTAAACGGGTGTTGAGCGGCGAGCTCGATGGACACCTCATCCACATAGACAATGCCATTTACGTATACCGTGGACCCTTCTTCCCACGCCTGGGCCGCTATCAAGACCCTACGCGAGGCTTCACCCTAGACCCCGATCTGTGGATAGCCCTCGAGAAAGTGGTGCCTATCGTGGACCAGCTGTTTACACCGGACGAGCGGTCATCAGACGAGTTGGAGTGGGCTCGTGCCCTGAGAGAAGCAGCGGCAGAACCCAATGAACAAATGTCTAGCCATGAACCAGACGACGATGCCATTGATTACCCGGCTAGACTTTGACCACCCGATCATTTGATCTCACGGGGTTCTCCCTATAAATACGAGAGACAGTCAAATCTGGTACCATTCACGTACTGACCATGACGGAGCATATAATACTGGCGTATCTCAGCTTGACCCCCGAGGGTTTCCTGCACGTGTATGCGGATAAGGTCGATATCATGGAGGAGGTGGGAGACATCTGTGATGCGGACCCTACACAACCGTGCCCGGCCCACATTCGTCTGTCCTGGGAGGGCTGGACCAAATTCAAACGGGTGTTGTCTGGTGAACTGGACGGCGACCTCATCCACTTGTGTCACGATGTGTACATCCGACGCGGCCCTTTCTTTGCTCAATTGGCTCGGCTAGATTGGGGTACAGTGCATTTTACCCTTCACCCTGATCTATGGTCTGCATTGGAAGATGCCGTAGTAGATGTGGATCAAGTGCTTATCAAGCGGTCATCAGACGAGTTGGACTGGTCATTTACCATGGACACTGTGGAAGCCAACGAAGAAAAACAGAAAGAAACTCCGGCCCAAGATATACCCGTTATAAATAAACGATAGAGCCAGGGCCCATCATCATTTGTCACCATGAAGCGCTGGGAGAAGGTGTTGGATAACTTATACTACAGTCTCGACAGTCCGGCGGCCTATAGTGCATTGTCGGCTCTCTATCGAGCGGCCAAACCCCAGGGGATACAACGTGCCCAAGTCCGAGATTGGTTAAGAAAACAAGACACCTATGCCTTACATCGATCTGTCCGTCGCCATTTTCTACGGAACCGCGTCATCGTGGGAGGAATAGATGCCCAGTGGCAAGCGGATTTGGTCGATATGAGCGCCTTTGCCAAACACAACGATGGGAATCGATATATCTTGACGTGCATCGATATCCTATCCAAGTATGCGTGGGTGGTACCCATCCGGACGAAAACGGGGGCGAATCTCATAGCGGCGTTCAAAGACATCTTCAAGACCTAGCGCAAACCTTTGCATTTGCAAACCGACGAAGGCACGGAATTCTTCAACAGACCGTTCCAACAGTTTCTGAAAGCCCAGAAGGTGTTTTTCTTCCATACGTACAACGAGACCAAGACTTCCGTGGTGGAAAGGTTCAACAGGACATTCAAAGGCCGCATGTATAAATATTTCACCTATAAGAATACAAGGCGGTACATCGATGTTCTCCCGAACCCTTGTGAGTGGTTACAATCGAGCCTATCATCGGAGTATAGAGAGAGCCCCCATTACCGTGACCCAACGCAATGAAGCCCAAGTCCGCCGTGTCTTGTACCCCAGGCAATCGCACCGAACGACGAAGGCGGTGTTCAAGGTCGGGGACCCTGTACGGATCAGTAAAGTCAAAGGTCAATTTGAGGAAAGTTACTTGCCCAACTGGAGCGATGAGCACTTCCTGATTAAACGGCGCCTACCCCGACAGCAGCGAGTCTATGAACTGGAAGATCTTCAAGGGAACCGTTGCTAGGGACGTTTTACGAGACGGAATTACAGCCTGTCGTAAAAACACAGCAAGACTACTACACGGTGGAGCAGATTTTGAAAACGGAACGTCGACGTGGCAAACTGTTTCATTTCGTCAAATGGCAAGGCTGGCCCTGTTCCTTCAATTCCTGGGTCGCTGCCAACCAGGTGAAACGACTATAAAGCCAGACACCACTGCCGTCATCCTTCATTCCACGTCCGACCACAGTGCTATGGACAAACAGCAGCTGCCTCTGAACACAGCGTCTCCCAAAACGCGCAAAGGGCAAGTGGGCTTTGTGGTGATACTGCTAACCCTGCTGAGTGTGTTGTACGGAGGTGTGTTTTACGACGTAGCTTATGTCAGCACGTTACTTAACCAACTGAGAACACCAGCCACCAGTGAAACCGGTCTACAGATAGCACCAGTCAACCCCGTATCGAGCCCAGTCACCACCACACCCCGTGTACAAGCCACGTCGAGCTCCACACGAAGCTCCACACCTACACCAAGAACACCCACTACGTCTGAAGACCCACCGGATTTCATCCCTCACAGTGAACAGACAACGACGACCGACGTTGTATCCACCACCATCATCACTCGCAGTGAACAGACAACGACGACCGACGTTGTACCCACCACCACCACTCCAGTTCACTCGTACGAAATTTACAAGAGCGGGTTACCACGACAGCGCATATAGCTCGAACCATGGACCCTCGGTGGCAGCATCCCTTCACTTGCGTCATCGCAGGACCGACGGGCTCCGCCAAAACGCACTTCGTCAGAAAGCTACTTCAACACGCCGACAGCATGATCACCCCACCCATTGCCCGAGTCGTGTGGTGTTACGGAGAATGGCAGGAAGCGTATGCAGCAATGCCCCACATCACGTTCGTGGAAGGCCTACCCAACCTGGCCGATTTGGAACCCGACACCTTGGTGGTTCTGGATGATCTCATGGCGGAGACGGATGCGCGGGTCACCCAATTCTTTACCAAAGGCAGCCACCATCGACGGCTCAGCATCATCTACATTGTGCAGAATCTGTTCAGTAAAAACAAAGAACATCGGAACATCAGCTTAAATGCCCACTACCTGGTGGTCTTCAAAAACCCGAGAGATACCACTCAACTGCGGCACCTGGCGAGACAGATGTATCCCGGCCGCACACCGTTTGCGTTGGAAGCCTTTAAAGATGCCACAACCCCTCAGCACGGGTATATGCTCTCCGACCTCAAGCAAGCCACCCCGACCACCTTCGACTACGGACCGGCATCTTTCCCGGATGCATGCAAAAATAATGTAAACACACCCACAGTGGCTCCCCCAGCTGGAGTGTGTGTTTGATGATGGGGATAATAAAAAGAATGAATACCACAGCATGGTTCACTTTGTCTCTGTTCTCTGAAGTAGATAAAAAGGGCAGAGTTGTGGGTTCTGGCATTAGTTGTACATGATGTCTGCGCGAGTACGGAAGCACGCTCCCATGCTCCGTGTATCGAAGACGGCCCCACCCGAGTTGGTCCGGACCATTGTACGCGGTGCGGACCCTGACCTTGTACGCTGTCTGTGCGAGATCGGGTACAACCTGTTAAAAGGCAACGTACCACTGACTCCGGCTCAGAACACAAAGTTGGCCAAGGATAAGACAGGTCTCCGAACCCGAATCCAGAAGCGAGTCTCTCAAACACAAAAGAAAAAGATTTTACAGAAAGGCGGCTTTCTCGGGGCCATCTTAGTACCGTTGGCCGCTTCCGTGTTGGGTCCAGTATTGGGTGGACTCTTCGGCCGACAATGAACCACACGAAAAAATGGTCCTCGTCGAACCACGGTTCCTGCAAAACCTCCAATCACCCTACCCTGTCCCACCTACGGTGAAGACCATAAACACCCTCGATGGAGAGATGCAACAGATCTTGCAGAGACCGGGGTTAAGCGACAGTGAGAAAGTACAACGGTACAATGAGACGCTTCAACGGTACATGACGTTCATGGACCAACACAAAACCTTCTCTACCCCACCACCACCACCACCACCACCACCACGTGACACACCGCCGACCTCAGCACCGCTCCAACAGCCGCCATTACCAGAGGTAGCACCCACAGCCCCACAGTGGGTGGAAGACGAAGTGCTGAAGAGTGTACCTGCCTCGTTCAAGAAACAAGCTGGCCTGGTATTACAACGGATGAAACAGAATCCTAACATGACTTGGAATGATAAAGGCGAACTCCTGGTACAGAATCTGGTGGTCCTGGGGACCCACATGACGGATTTAGTGAATGACCTGATGCGTAAACGCAGGTCGCACACGGATCCTCGAGGATGGGAGGTCTTCGCTCAAGGCTTGAAAGACATGCATGTACCACAGGAATTGGTGGGGAACCCCACCGCTGGGCCTTTATGCAGCGAACCCAGCAATCGCCGAGTGGCCCACTACCTTCTTGGGAATCCGAATGGGAACCGGAGTCACCCCCCAAAACACCACCACCACAACGGGCACCTTCTTTTCAGACCTTTAAAAAACCATCATTGATCAGGACACCCCACATCTCCAGAGCCGTGACACGTAGCAAGTCAACGCGACGAACACGACGCTGGACACAACCGCCCAAGGCCTGGAACACCTATTAAAACCAACAGCAGCAGCAGGACAGCTCAGTCGCCATGTTTTACCTCACCCTACCCAGTAACAGTTCGCTGGATGTGTTTCCTGACAACACCGTGGCCAAGTATGTCACCCAGTTACCGCAACCGTTGCATTTACCTGGACGATGGGAATGTGGCCTCGTGGATATCCAATACCCTTACTCGTGGTACAACGTGCGAGCCAATGAAGTGTGGTACGAGGTGACCTACGAAGGCAAAAACACCCGACTCACCCTCCCCGAAGGCCAATACGATACTCCCAAGGAGTTCATGGGTGGGTTGCCAAGACTGTTGCATTATAAGGCTCTACGGGAGGTCACGAATACTTCAAAACCCATCAAATCCTTTCCCTTCAAGAATCACGTGGACTTCGATTACAACGCACACAACGACAAGGCACAGCTTATCGTCACCGCCAACGCGAGTGTCGTACTGAGTCCTATCCTACAGCAAATGCTGGGTTTCGATCTACAGACGTTCGCTGGTCCCACCGCCCACCAAGGCGAGATCCCGATGGATATGAAGTCGGATATGTACGGACTCTACGTCTACTCGGACGTGGTGGACAACCACATCGTGGGCGATATCAACACACCTCTGTTACGTGTGGTCCCCATTAAAAAGACGTATGGAGATCAAGTCACCCACAGTTTCACCCACATGCTCTACCTGCCCGTACGACAAACCGACATCAACACTATCACGGTGGATATAAGAGATGACACGGGACGACCAGTGGCATTCGAACGAGGAAAAGTGGTGCTGACACTTCATTTTCGACAAGCACGTGCTCCCCACTTTGCATAATGAAAGTACCTTACGAGTGCGATGCACGCAGCTATATGGACTATTATGAGCCCAACAGGCCGGGGGTGGCTTTCCGGTCTTTAGCGGTGCACGCATGCAACGAGGGCATGGACTGGGGAACATACTCGGCAGCATCGTCAAAACGTTCCTGCCCTTGGTGACGCGTGGGGTGAAAGCAATCGGCAAACAAGCGGTACGCAGTGGACTGCAAGTGGCCGGTGATGACTTGGGGGGTACCGCACCCAAAGAAGCCTTGAAACGGCGGGCCAAATAAGCGGGAGGCGTCTTGGTGGCCAAAGCACAACGCACCGTAGGGAATAAAAGAGCTGCCCCACCGAAACCACGCACCAGTCGACGACGGACCCAGCGACGACGCACATCGAAGACCCAGGATATCTTTTCTTAAACATGTCCTTGATCCACGCCGAGTCCTGCCCCTCCACCAACAGTGAATTTGATTTGTGGACCGTGCCGTCCACACAGACCAGTGCCGAACAAGGATTATGGGTGGAGCATCTCCCGCTCTCCAGCATCAACGAAACAGGGCCCATCGAGTTCACCATCAGTAATGCGGATACGGCCTATGTGGATTTAGCCCATACATACTTGTATGTGAAAGCCAAGGTGGTCCATGGGGCTGGCACCAGAATCATCCAAGCTGCAACGGTGGACCCGACGAATCTCTGGCTGCACGCGATGTTTCAACAGGTGGGTATTTTTCTCAGCGACAAACTCATCAGTGACTCGACCAACACGTACCCCTATCGAGCCTACATCGAGACACTGTTGTCGTATGGCCGAGAGGCTAAAAAGTCTCAGCTGACAGCCGCTTTACACACCCGAGCACATGGACACGGTGGACAATGCGGGATATAACAAACGGAAGGCTTTCACTGCGAACAGTACCTCGGTGGATCTCATGGGTCGACTGCACGCAGACATGTTCATGCAAGACCGGTACCTCTTGAACAAGATCCCCATCAAAATCCGACTGATGCGGGCGCCTCCGACCTTCGCCTTGATGGCCACTGACGTAGAGGGGCATGCAGCTGACTATAAGATTGTCATCCAAGACGCAGTCCTGTATGTCCGAAAAGTGAAACCGAATCCAGCCGTTCAATTGGGACACATGAAAGCCTTGGAAACCAAACCAGCCCAGTACCCTATCCGACGTGTACAAACCAAAGTGTTCTCTGTGCCTGCTGGAAATATGGGCGCCAACAAAGAAAACCTGTTCCTGGGGGAACTACCCAAGCGATTGATCCTGGCCTGTGTGGAAAATACCGGTTTCAGCGGAGCCTACCCAGAGAATCCGTTTGACTTTCAACATTTCGGCATCAATTTTGTGGCCCTGCATGTGGATGGACAACAGGTGCCAGCCACGGCCTTAACACCGAACTTTGGGCGGAGGAATTTCATTCGAGCCTATCAGAGCCTGTTTACAGCCACCGGTCAAATCAACCAGGACGAAGGAAATTTCATCAGTCGGGAGCACTACGCGAACGGATACACGTTGTTCTGTTTCGATCTGACCCCCACCTTAGAGAACGATCATCAGCTGGCCCTGGCTAAGCAAGGCAATTTACGGTTGGAAATCCACTTTGCACGAGCCCTGGCGACCACCGTCAATGTGATCTGCTACGCCGAGTTTGACAACATCATTCAAGTGGACAAGGCGCGCAACGTCCTGTGTGACTTTTCCACCTAACATGGATACAGACCAGATACGCACCGTGCTGGAGAATGATCCAGGGACACGCATGGTCTTTCAAGGAGTGTTCGCCCGAGACGTGTTTCCATTAGACCGTGTGTATCCGGCTGCTTACGTCCTGAATACAGACCCGATGGAGCGATCCGGTGAACACTGGGTGGCCGTGTACTTGACAGAAGAGCAGGGCGAATACTTTGATCCGTACGGCCTACCACCCCTCCATTCCGATTTAACAGACTTCATGGATCAAGGCACAGAGACGTGGTGTTGGAATACTAAAACGTTGCAAAGCCTGGACAGTATGGTGTGCGGCCAATATTGCTTGTTTTACCTATACCATCGATGCCGGGGAAGACCCTTATCTACCATCGTACAGATGTTTGACGAGTACCCCAAAGCCGAGGACCGCGATGTACTCGTATATGACTGGGCCGCCCATCATTTCAATGTACAAGCCCCGTTCTGGGCTTAAGTTCTTTCAATGTACACAAGCCCGCTGTTCTGGGCTTAAGTTTACAAGCCCCTGTTCTGGGCTTCAGTTCTTTCAATGTATAAGCCCCCTGTTCTGGGCTTCAGTTTTCACGTGGTTGTTCTCACGTTGTTGTTGTTACTGAATAAAAAAATGAGATCTCACCAAAAAACCCTGTCTTGTGTGTTTTTATTCATAATGCATAAATGCCCAATGTGGAGATTCAGTCAAACTGAAATCAGTGGTGTAGGATGGGGCCAAAATGTAACCCATCAAGGTTAGAATGCAAGAGCACTATAGTAAAATAGAGAGCCAATGAAATCAGCCCACAGACCAAGTACGTGTTTTGGTCTAGGTTTGGAGCGGGCATTTCATTGAGGTGCGTGTAAAGGAAGACGGTGAGTGAAGATTCGTCCAACACGTATAGATTAAGTTTATTACTATAAGTTCTATGTATTTTTAAATATGGAAAAACCCCGGATGTAAGATGAGAACCCGGATGTAAAACCACAGTACCCAGATGGAAGACGGGAAAACCCCACTGGGAAACCCGGATGTTGAGAAGAACCCGGATGTAGGTGCGGACTTAGGCGAAAGCATCCTAGTACCCGGATGTAGGCGCAGACGTGTACCTAGTACCCGTCCATTGGTTCTTTTATCGATCGCTCATTGGCTCTTTTTTCTCGACCGCTGATTGGTCCAAATGGACCTGCCCATCCTTCCCAGATTAATTTACAATCCCATTTTTGGGGTTCAAGCTCTGACTATCGATGCCGCAACATTGTCTCCTCCGAACTTTGCCGAAAGGGAGACCTTTTGACTTGGATGTGACCTTTGACCTTTTTACCCGACATTCATCCGCGCACACCTCCGAGTTGTCTCCCTTGCGTCCAGAGTGTATAGATGGCGCTACCATCGGAAGTGACGTCATTTTTACATCCGGGTGAAAGTTTGTTCCATTTAGCCTTTCCCTACTACTAACGGTCCAGACAAAATTAAGAGGAAAATAATTGTGAAAGATTATAAAGATGGCGGATTGTGGATGCTTGACATCCTCTCGTTTATAAGATCTCTGAAAATATCTTGGCTGAGAAGATACTACAGCTCGGGCGAATGGCCTATCTGCCTAAATAAATCGCTCAACGACTCTGGGTGTTTTTCTTTAGGAGCTCTACAGCTAGAAGAGATAATAAAAATCACCATGAACCCATTTTGGAAAGATGTCTTTTCATCATGGAAACATTTTATACTGAAGGAAAAGTCTTGCGAATTAAGTTGTAATGAAATTTTGAATCAGCCAGTCTGGTTTAATCATCATATGAAAGGTATATTTTTTGTGTCACATTGGTATAAACAAGGCATAGTTTTTCTGAAAGATATCATAGGTCACGACGGAAAAATATTATGTTTTGATACTATCAGAACAAATTTCCATATCCGAGGCACTGTACTAGATTATAAACGACTGATATTCAATATTCCTAAGCGTTGGTTGGATAAGTTAGAAAAGTATGCCAGAATATCGAGTGATATTTGTACTCCTGGTATCTTGCCATGTGTTAACAAATTAATTTGTGTTGCTAAAGGATGCAGGCCATACTACGATGTGTTTGTACGTAACGATGCCTTGTCTTTGTCTCGGGCAAAATGGGAGGCTATCCTGGGTACCGCTTTGGATTGGAAGCACTTATATTCAGTACCGAAAAAAATAATACTAATATTCAGCTCCAAGACTTTCAGTTCAGAGTGGTACACAGATACCTTACTACAAACACTCTTCTCGCAAAAATTGGATTAAAACAAACCAATTTCTGTACATTTTGTGAAGAAGACATTTTGTTTACAGAATGTATTTATGTGAAGAGAATCTGGACAAAGCTCTGGCATTGGTTTGCAAATGAAACCGGTAGAAATGTCGCCCGTGGATATTCTGTTCTGCATGCCTATAAAGTTAACTTGGAAAACCATATAGGTATCTTAACAAGGAAATACATTTATAAGTCCAGGTGCTTGGGCTCTAAACCAGATTTTCTCGGTTTGAAAAATACAATAAGAAGTAATTATGAGCTGGAAAGGTATGTCGGCGTGTGTGATATGAAGAAGAAAGAATTTGAAAGCAAGTGGTCCCCCTTAACGACTGCCTTCTCTAAGTCAAGGGTAGAATAAGCCTGACAATCAAGGAGCGTGTCTCTATACTGTTACATTGTATCTATGTATGCCACTAACTTGGTTCGAATATGACGTGTTCCACTGCAATTGATCCACAAAAGCTGTAATTTATTGAAACTTCTACTGAATAAAAAAAAATAAAAAAAAATAAAAAGTTGGGGTCAACCTGCCAATTTTTTGTCAGATTTTCTTTCCCATAAATGAGTTTTGATTTTTAGGCACACGCAAGGGGCATAACTGAGGCAGAACAAAAATTACTCCATGATCCCGATCAGTGTGTAGACGAAGCCAGTCATCGATCTGTATGTGCTCGTTTGCATCGTTGATAAAGCTGTTTTCATACTTGCCCAAAGTTTGACAACCCATACAAGTAGAGTGGTAGCAAAATAACAGTTCAGATAAATAAATTACGTCAACAATTTACCGAATATGAGTAATTTTGAAGGCTAGTTTGACCACGAAGAATTGCATTGCACGCAGTCCTACATTTCCAGTACGGGTACTGTTACAGACAGAGGAAAAATCATCATACATTTGTGATGGTTAGTGATGAGATCAAAAGAAAATCTGGAATTCTAGAATATATGGAGACAATTGTGGGACTGTTCTGTGGACTGCACTGGAGTATTTAAATCAAGATATTGACCGTGAACCTGCAAGATCAGTGCGCGTGAAAACCAAGCAGATTTAATCAAATTCCACGTTTTAGAAAAAACTGCATCAGCCCAAAGATCTCTGGACGGTTATTCCGTCCAGAGATCTATAGTCGCATACATGCTCTGACAGCGCAATGTTTATGTATGGAAAGGTAAAAAAACATCACCAATTGAATTACATAAGTTGGCTCATTATTATTCAGTGTAAATTATTTCGAACCTGTTTTAGAATTGAATCACTTTATTAGATATGTCCACGAACTGCGAATTGTAATAAATTAGTTCGAAAAAAAAATCCATATGCTCTTCTGAAAGTATATCGGAATGGGAGGTTTTGCTTGATATTACTTATTTCGATAGGATCTCGACTTGAGCAATTATTGTACCACTTCTCTTCGAAGATTTCCCCGGTTTTCAGAAATACAGCAGCTTAATTTTAAGACCACAGCCCGGGGCGGCTGTTAATGCATTGGAAACCGGGTAATATGGACATAAACGCGCGACCGAAGTATTTGAGCATTCCATATAAGCTTTTCACACTGAAAACACGTGGTATTGTTGTAGTGAAATGTACATGAACGTTGATTTAAAGCCTGATTGCATTCTGATCTGGCGCTAATTACTTTCATTTCCTTCTTTCTCTTCGCAGTTGTTTCAAGCCGACGGTTTTCACAGACCGACAGTGGTGTGAATTATCAACACCTCTTGTTCCGATTGTCATTATTTCCGCTAACCTCTACCAGGCAAGCATATCAGAAATAAAGTCTGTTGATATAATCTCCTTACTTGAATTATATTTCAAGACAGTAATTCTTAGTTAAATGGAATCTGCAAAGAATAATACAAAATTATTAAATTACACATCGAGGTTAAAACACCGGTGAAAAACTTCATTTTTCGGTTGAAACGATCCATGTTTGGTTTGAACAATTTATAGAATAATGATTATAGCATGCTTTCATATCATATTATTCAGATTTCATATCATATTATTAAGATTATATCCAGTTGATGTGTCATTTATTCCGCGTCGGATACTAGTCGGATATACAATCAGTGTGTGAGAAAATCATTCAATTTTATATTCTTAATTTATATAGAAAAATGGAACGTTTTCTCTCAAATGGATTCAGATCGTGGATATATCGATTAAACATATAATAACATGAAATTCTATTTTAACCTGCGACATGCTTATACGACGATCACCTCCTTTCTCTCGAGTTGCTGAATATGTTAGCTAAGCTTTTTTTTCCAAACAACCCCTCAGTGTTACAATGAAACGAGACCAAAACTTTCCAGTCAGTTTTGGAAGGGATGATTGTAGGTCAACTGCTGTCAATCGACGGCGAAACAAACCGTGCTGGACCCGCTATAATTTCACCGAGCGCCCGTCTCATGTGTGCTGCCTTTTCAGTCTTTGACAAACAAAGTTGATAGGCATAACTGTTTTTGAGATAATAAATGATGATAATCGTCGATGTCAACGCTTGTCTTGTCGGCGTAAGATTATCATATCTCAGATAATTCGACACAGTGTAGGCTCCTCATCGAAAACGTGTGTATGAATGTAACGGCAAATGGGATTTGACGATCCGGAAGATAGCTTTATAAATTCTCGTCTCTTGTGCTAATATTACATATTGTTATGATAAATACAATTATATATTAGCAAGAGTGGTGTTGGAAGCCCCACCGAACATCCAACTGCTCGATATAATGCGAAAATATGGCAAATAAATTAAGACGTTTTTTTCTATGAAACACCAAAGAACTGTTTGAAGCTGAGTGTGTATGTAGGATGAGGATACCCTTTAATATGAGACGAGTTGTTCGGGCTGATCTCCCTAGCTAACGTATCTAATTCCGCTTAAGTCGGTGCTAGGGGCCGTGTCGATACTTCATAGTCTCCACATGAACATCTGCAATGAAAGCGCGGCTGAGATACTAAGGCTACCTCTGAGAATCCACCGTATTCTCGGGTCTGAATGTTAGGTGCCGAGGGATGCTTTCCTGTAGAGTCATATGGTTGCTCAATTTTTCCCACCTCTTGCATATCGCTCCAATTTAGAAAACTCACAAAACTGCCATAATACCAAGCTGGTCCGTACTGTGTGCAAATGTGTACAAGTAGTATAGAAATTCAATTACCATGAATGATCCTCAAAACTTTACTGGTATAATTTAATGAAGGATACATTTGTGATTAGTGCTACCTTCAAAAGATCCAGAATAAGAAAGATGGGTCTGCTCTGACATCATTGAGTTTCATTTCGTCGTTTGAGAGTTGAAACTGGGAGATTCAAGGGTAAATCAAGAAAGCATCGATTATGTGAATTATGAGAGTTGGAAAAGAAGTATCATTTCCTTATTAAAACTCCTTGGTTTATTGATTTGAGATAGAAGTATATTAAACTCTATGAACAATAGTCATAGTACACATAAAGTTAGGATAATTTCCCGCAAGAGAGAAACGGTCAACAGTTTTCATTGATGCCGGCAAGACAAGATGATCATAAAAATATCAATCCGTATTGCTGATCAGTGTTCTTAGTGCATATGATTTTCGTTGTAAAATCGTTATCAAGAAAATGATGTATCTCATTGACGCTTCTACTGTGCCTGTTA
>JAVTVY010032753.1:0-14894 GCA_036873755.1 Hanleya hanleyi
CAGTACACAAGGTGAGTGGGTGGGTTCAAAATGGCGGCACCCTATCTTACAAAAACAACAAAACAAGCCGCCATTTTGAACCCACCCACTCACCCTACAGGTCAATCAGTACACAAGGTGAGTGGGTGGGTTCAAAATGGCGGCACATTATCTTACAAAAACAACAAAACAAGCCGCCATTTTAAACCCACCCACTCACATAGGCCACGCCCACAAACATAGGCCACGCCCCATCACGCATGCGCACAAACACAATTATGACGTCACACACAGGTCTGCGCATGCGCAGTGAGGCGCTAATTACTCAATTTGCGGGCTACCTACTACTCTCGACTCTTCTGTCTGTACGAAATACAGATTTTTGTGAGGAATTTAAGAAATTAGTTTTTTGTTGGGTTTACTAAATGTAACACCTAATGAAGTTTTTACTACTCTACTCTTTTCGTATGAGATGTTTTCATCAAATAATTATACTTGTAATCTATGTTTTGAGGAAAACTAAAGACACCAGGGTAATAGGATAATTAGCCTTAATCATACGATCAGATGGGGGTGATAATGTGTTCAGAAAGAGTTACGATTTACCCTATTCCCAGTGAACAGTTGGTGTCCGTTTTGGAACACCCACCAAGTTTTTTTTTTGATGGAAATGCTAATTAAAAGCGTCTGATCCGTCATTCATAATTCAGACGTCGTCCATTAAAGAATATCCGCGTCCATAATCCAAAGACCTATTCCATATTCCATATAACAGCATTAGCACCAAATCATAGTATACATAAACATAGGCTAGTTTCCTGCAAGAGAGAAGTGGTTTTCAATGATGCCGGCAAGACATGGTGTTCCAAAGATGATGCAACACACTATAAAAATATGATTACTGACGTGTGAATTCTGTATGAAGAAAGGCCGCACAATGTCGGAACTGATGTTTGATCTATAGACACGGTTTAGCGATTAAATTGTAGACCTGTTTATGAGGAAATGTATAATATCACAATAAAACCACAATGTTCTCAGCCAGTAATGTTCGAGAACTATTGTCAATATACCGCGGTCCATGCATGTCATGAACGTGATACTTCTTACGCGCAAACCAAGCTGCGATTCATGTAAAATACATTGCTTTTTAAAAATTGTAGGTCAGAACCCAGCACGTAACACTGTCGCGACTGTCAGTATCAATGCCCACAACACACTAGATAACCTATACACTTTTAAAAATGAACTTTCCGTTGTTTAAAAGTTTGTTAAATAGCGCTTGTATGAATGCTAGAAGCAGGATGTAGAACACGAACCTGTATTCATACCGTAAGGAAAAACGTCCAGTTGGCACAACATTTTCGGATTTTGAAAATGGCCTACATAGCCAAAATATACCAATATATCACTGTTTTCCGCTTAAAGTATAATGAAATGTGAAATACAAGCTTTTCGCTCGTCATTCATTATTCATTCGTCGTTCATTAGAGAACGTGGCAGTTGACCCACGAAGTAGGGTTTGATATGATGATTTAGGTGTGTACCCGAGAGATGACTAGGGGGCCCTATGTGCTACCGCGAGAGTATTTATATAGCAGTCTCTAATTGACAGTGGGTACTATTAACTTTCCCAGATGTCACCGCTGGTGAGTCATTAGCGTAGCAACTATTATGGTCCTCAGTTCCTATAACCCTGGACACTTATCAGCCCAGCAGTACACCACAAGGTCACCCATCCAAGTCTTGACCGGGCTCAAAGTCGCTTAACTTCGGTGATTTTACGAGAACGGTGTGTCCAACGTGATATGCCGTATCAGGGAACCATACAGCCAAGGGTTCCCGATGGGCATGACTGCACTCGCTGAACCATCAATAAATAATAATAAAATAATTATAAATCAAATTTTCATCCGAATTCGGTCAGCTCAGAACTTGCTGGTAACAATGCCCTAATGCACGTTCATGCCAAAAATCAAGGTTCTAATGTCAACGGTTTTCCTTAGTTTGCCGACGAAAGGATTCGGATGGACTGACTGACTCACTCAGTCACTCATTACCGGACAAGTTGCAAATGGTAGCCTACTTCACATGAGCAGTGTGACTAACGTCACAGGACCTACGAAGTAGAGTAGGCATTAGGACTCGAACGCGAACTGAACTCTTGGAAATCCCCACCCCCAGTTGAAATCCTGCCTATATTAAGATGGGTACTGCCCAAGTCAGAATCGCCAGTGATTTTCATCAAAAATCACCAGACATTTTCATGAAAAGTAGGTCAGCTCAGAACTTGTTGGTAACAGTCTCCTAATGCGCCTTCATTCCAGAAATAAATAACGATCGCCGATTTAATTTTACAATTTTTTAACTAAAGGAAACAGATTGAATAATAAAAAGTTGAGTAGATTTCAAGCTTTACGTGTGAAAATACATTTACATCTCTTTAATGGTTTTCAGTGCCCTTGTCCAGGATCAAAACAACTTTTTGAATCGCATTATTTTCCCAACAATACAACAAATTTTTATATATAGTACTATAGTAGAAAGGTAGCATTGATGTAGTTTACGGTAATTCAACTCGAGACCAACACCTTCTCTGCACAAGATAATAATGATTCTATGTCATTTTCCTGGGCATAACCGGTACAAAGACGAATAAATAGCGTCTCTACATCACGTTGTTATCTAGATATATGAGACACATTTTGGATATCGGCAATCTGATGAATGTACTATTCCGGTTTTCTTGTTTCACATTATATTCTATGACGGTTGATCGGTGATTTTCTTCATTGATAAACATTAAACCACCTCAGCTTCGTTGTGTGAATCGGAATTACATTGCTGTGACACACCAACACACTCCATGGCAGTGATTCTGTATCCCCTAATCAAGGAATCAAAAAGGATCAAGATTTGAAATGACAAGAAAAATTTAGACATATTTTGTTTACACATGTAATTTTTTGTTTAAATTATATCCCAGTGTGATATATAGTCAATATTCAAGAGGTACGAAAAAACTCAAAGTATGTGCTCATATTTTCACATCATGATCAAAGTTACTTTATCTAGTTAAATTCTACCCAAAGAAAATAAATTAAGACCCTTTAAACATGCCGTCAATGCCAGATGTTGAGTTTTATACAGCTGTAGATCAGGGCTCTGGGTGCATATATCATGTTTCCATACACTTGATGCACGCAACAGCAAAAACAAAGCCTCCTTGAACAACCTATCTTTGTACAGGTACATGTAACTCAGAAAATACCATTCTCTCTCAAAAGAAAACAATTCGCGCCAGGAACGCCTTTTTTTATCAAGCTAATTTTGTTATGTAGGGGCCTACTTAGATTCAATAATTGTCACGAAATTTCTTTGATTATATCTTAATTGCAACCATGCTTGTTCCTTAAGCCTGACATGCTTGAGATATGTACATGTATAACATACTTTCATTTGAGAGTCCAGACATTCCACCATTCATGTGAACAAATTGCACTCAACATGGAATAATTAAAATCACCCTACCAAATAGTTCACCAGCTGTTAGTTTTGAGACCCATTTCTACAGTATCAGTACTGTGTTACTATCTGTAGCAGTTGAAACCCAGTAAAACTTAAACAATTAAAACCAGTAAAGAAATTTGTCTGTTGAATAACAGAAAATATGGTATGGAGATTTGAATGAGTAAACTACTAAACAGCTTACATGATACCAACAAAATGTCTCAACGCAAGCTGATAAATTCCTTGGGTGGCTTGCAGGATGGCTTTGTTTCACCCTCAGTAAACTTTTATCATTGTTGCTCACACGACTAATCTGAAGGATGATACCACATCTTTCTTTCTTCTGCTGGGTTATTGCACCAGGCTGACTTAATTGGTTGATGTAGGATATTTCACAACCAGTGGGAAATTTGACCTGAATTTGAAGCCTGATGTGGTGTGTGATGAAATGTTTGGATGTGAAATAAGATACAAGTTAAAGGCCACAGTTTACATATATCTATAACAATATACTGAATTGTGTGTATTGAGGCTGGCAAGTTGGTAATAGCAGTGTAGATAAATGCACTAACAAATGATGGAAAATTAGCATTTCCTATTTCATACATGATAATATAGCCCACCAAAACGTTTACACTTAGATTAGCTATGACCAGGAGTTCGGTGCGCGTCGGAGTCCTAGTGCCCACCCTACCTCGGATGTCGGATAGCACAGTGGTAAATTTAACAGACCTATGACAGAAGGTAAATGTACGTTTTCATTACTATGCTTATTGCATCAGCTTGCGCTTTCAGCTTGGGACCTTCGTCTATTAGACTGAATTCACTCATTTATCCATTGGTTAAATGGATCCCGTTTACACAAAGTCTTGACCGGGCTCAAAGTCGCTTAACTTCGCTGATTTTACCAGAACCGGTGTGTCGTGATATGCCGTATTAGGGAGCCTTCAAAAGTCACAGTGAAACATACAGCCAAGGGTTCCCGATGGGCATGACGGTGCACTCGTTGAGCCATCAATAAATAATAAAAAAAATTAATTATAAATCAGCTCAGAACTTGCTGGTAACAATGCCCTAATGCACGTTCATGCCAAAAATCAAGGTTCTAATGTCAACGGTTCTCCTTATTTTGCCGACGAAAGGATTCGGATGAACTGACTGACTGACTGACTCACTCACTCATTACCGGACAATTTGCGATCTGTAGCCTACTTCGTAGGAAAATAAAAATAAAAATCATAGTATGCATAAAAATAGGCTAGTTTCCTGCAAGAGAGAAGCGGTCGACAGTTTTCAATGGTGCCAGCAATTAAGACATCTCATGATGTTCCAAAAATATCCAATCCGTGTCGCTTATATAAAAAAAATATCAAACCACACAGCTACGGTGTGTCGACAGCTTGTCACACAACCCACATGAATCTGCATGAATGTAACTTCCAGTTTTAAAACAAGGTGTAAATTCACACTTCATATGAGGGTGTAAATGATGTGGCGTGGTTCAGCAATTCGGTCCCTGATGATGAGGTTGGAGAGCCAAAAAAAAATGTGTACGATTTTTTTTCTAAATATCGTAGCGTCAGATACATGGTCCTAATGTGGTATTGCCAGAGTAATTTGATAGGCACCAAGGTTCTGAAATAACGATATGTTGAATTAGTGCGTTTGTGCGGAAGCGTCTAGAGGTCATGGCGAGAAATTTTTTTTTCGAAAGGTCGATATAGTAAGTCGAAATTTCGAGTTACTAATTCGAAATTTCGAGTTACTAAGTCGACATTTCGAGATACAAGTCGAAACTTCTAGTTATCAAGTCGACTTAATATGCCCCCAAAATATTTCTCACTGTGACCCCTAGACGCTCCCAGGAAGCGTCCCGGCACCATACTCGACATTTCAACTTAGTAACTCGAAATTTCGACTTAGTAACTCGAAATTTCGACTTAATAAGTCGGCATTTGAAAAAGTGTTCTCAACTTGGCATGACCGCTGGACGCTTCCTGAAGGCGTCTGGGGCGAAAGTAAGATTTATTTCGGCATATTAAGTTGACTTAGTATCTCGAAATTTCGAGAAACGAAGTCGAAATTTTGAAATAGTATGGGCAAAATCGTCAATGTCATGATTAAATCATCATTTGCATATTTTCCCTGTAAACAAATGATAATCGAGGGAAACTAATATAAGTTTTACAGAACACACTCAACGTTTGATCATGTGGTGTTCAACCAAAGTGAGTTTTGGGTTCTCGCCAATCTTCATATGTTTTCCGATAGAATATGCTGATGTTTCCACCTCAAAATCCTGACGTTGTTGACTGTTTGAACAGCTTTTTTTTGGCATTTATATCTGGTATGTGCTCTTTAAGCTTATCCAGACGTATTATTATTATTATTATAATGTCGCTTTCAACAATTTTTTCAGTCATATCGTGACGAGCCAGTCACATTATCCTGACGTCGGGCAAACCAATCCTTGATTTACTCTAGAATACCAAAAGTAATCTCTATAAACGACAGTAAATT
This sequence comes from Hanleya hanleyi, assembly GCA_036873755.1. Taxonomy (NCBI): domain Eukaryota; kingdom Metazoa; phylum Mollusca; class Polyplacophora; order Lepidopleurida; family Hanleyidae; genus Hanleya; species Hanleya hanleyi. The sequence continues at coordinate 6,010 of JAVTVY010032753.1, forward strand.
TTTTCACGAAAACGACACATTACTATAGAGACCAGGGTTAATGTGAAAGCTCGCTTGCATCGATTTACAAAGAACTTACGTGGTAAGTTTGACCATAGCTGATGACAACATGGTTATTAGATACTGAGAGTTTTCCTCCTGATGTCCTCTGAATCAGGGATGCCGATAGTTCGGGAATCTTAATTTCATCTTCCATATGTACTTACATTTCATAATTTCTCAAAAGCATTTACATCAACCAAAAATACATCGGTAACGGTATCGTGACTGAGATACCTCCTACACTAGATAAGGACTTTAACGAATGTCATATGGATTAAGAACACTGCATCAGCGATACGGATTTGATATTTTTTGAACATCATGATGTCCTGTCGGCATCATTGAAAACTGTCTACCGCTTCTGTCTTGCAGGAAACTAGCCTATTTTTATGTATACTATATGATTTATTTTTTTAGTCATTCAGAATGCTGTTATATGAATTAAATATGTGGATTATGGACGCGAAAATTCTTTAATGGGCGATAGCTGAATAATGAATGACGGACTAGACGCTAGTATTGAGGTGAACATTTCCAATAATCGCATCGTTACGGACATCACGATTGAAGAGTCTCGTATTTCCATCATTGGACGCCATTCATTAGGTAAGTTTATGGTTTGAGTCTGGATACAACATATGTAACTTCATCATAATTGTATACTGTATACTAGGGAATAAACTATGAATATTTCAATATCAGTAGACATATCGAGACAGGAAAGTCTGGATGGTGGATAGTAGTAGGTAAAAGTGATTTAACACCCCATTTCACCCGGATGTAGTGACGTCATGAGGAGGATTGAGGAGGAACTAGTGGCGCCATCTGTACACATTGGTGGCAAAAACCCGCACTAGGGGGAGACAACTCTGGCTGTGTCGTTCATCATCCTCTGGAGACCAAGATGGCGGCTGTGTGGTGGTGGTGGTGGTCAAAATGGCGGCTGTGTGGTGGTGGTGGTGGTCAAAATGGCGGCTGTGTGGTGGTGGTGGTGGTCAAAATGGCTGCTGTGTGGTGGTGGTGGTGGTCAAAATGGCGGCCTGTGGTGGTGGTGATGGTCAAAATGGCGGCCTGTGGTGGTGGTGGTGGTCAAAATGGCGGCCTGTGGTGGTGGTGGTGGTCAAAATGGCAGCGTGTGGGGTGGTCAAAATGGCGGCGGTGTGTGGGACCAACATGGCGATGGGGAGCCACAAATGGTCCGATTGTGTCGAGTGAGGTATCAAAGTGAAGCATTAGGATTTCGCTGACGTCCTAGTAATAAACATAATCTATAGGTGTTGTACCATGTTAATAGGATCAGTCTAGCATCTGTACCACCCTAGGGTCGAGCTTTTATTGTCCCGTGTATCTCCGCAAGAAATCAACAAACAAAATGGCGGCTCCAGGATGGTGTGGGGACGCCCTTTCCACATCACGGCGTCCATCCAAACCATAGCGCCATCTGCACACATTGACGCAAGGGAGACAACTCGTGTGGACCAAGGGTATGGAAATAGACGTTTTGGAGCTAGGGGAGTTACTCATGGTCCAATGGGGTCATATGAGGTATCAAAGTGAAGCTTATGTGAGGGGGCATCTGATGGCCTGGGTGTGGGGTTGAAATAGTGGCATTCTGCGCATGCGCGGTGGCCCAAGGGTATGGAAATAGCCGTTTTGGAGCTAGGGGAGTTACTCATGGTCCAATGGGGTCATATGAGGTATCAAAGTGAAGCTTATGTGAAGGGGCATCTGACTGGACTAGCGGCTTGGGCGTTGTCACCATTCTGCGCATGCGCGGTGGCCCAAGGGTATGGAAATAGCCGTTTTGGAGCTAGGGGAGTTACTCATGGTCCAATGGGGTCATATGAGGTATCAAAGTGAAGCTTATGTGAAGGGGCATCTGACTGGACTAGCGGCTTGGGCGTTGTCACCATTCTGCGCATGCGCGGTGGCCCAAGGGTATGGAAATAGCCGTGTTGGGATGTAGGGGAGCCCCACATGGTCCAATGGGGTCATATGAGGTATCAAAGTGAAGCCTATGTGAAGGGGCATCTGACTGGACTAGCGGCTTGGGCGTTGTCACCATTCTGCGCATGCGCGGTGGCCCAAGGGTATGGAAATAGCCATTTTGGAGCTAGGGGAGTTACTCATGGTCCAATGGGGTCATATGAGGTATCAAAGTGAAGCTTCGTGAAGGGGCATCTGACTGGACTAGCGGCTTGGGCGTTGTCACCATTCTGCGCATGCGCGGTGGCCCAAGGGTATGAACATAGCCGTTTTGGGCTCGAGCGGGGTTTCTCATGGGCCGATGGGATCGAGTGAGGTATCCATGTGAAGCCTAGGTGAGGGGGTTACACTAGGGTGTCGTATCCATTCTGCTGCGCAGGTCACGTGGGGGTTGTGACGTCACTTCCGGTTGGGGTGAATGGGGCGTGACCTTGGGTACATGTCTAGACTTGTTTGTGTATGTTGATGTACTGGGGTTTTTTTCCCCCACAATGGCGTTCACCTTCGGACGTGGTTTGGTGGGTCTGCGCAAGTGTGTGACGTCACTTCCGGTTTTCACTAAAACTACCTCCAAACCCAGAAGAGTTCCAACGTTCAACCCTACGGGGTGTTTTCCCGCCCCCCGCCCCGGCGCCCCGCAGCGCGCGCGGGTTCTCCGGCCGCAGCGCGCGCGTCATCCCCGGCAGTGCCCGCGCGCGCGGGTCAAAAGGTCAAAGGTCACCTCCAGGTCAGACGGTCCAATATGAATAACGACAAGTTCAGCAATGTTCATACAGTTTATTATCCCCAATGTTACATCATACCCAGGCTGGGGGAGCCGCCCTTGGTATGTTTAGTATGTTCACAGCAAAACAAAATTGAAATATCAAACACCATGTTTTAACGCACCGTCACATTAGGTACAAGTGTTTACTGAGCTCAAGTCAATGATCAGCATGTAGACATAGAGAGTACGTACGACATGTTATGGTATTCATCAGTGCACGAGTGACGCATTCAACCGATGGCTGTGGTGAATCACCTTGGTAAGGAAAAATGTAACATTGGTCACCCTCTTCACTGTCCACTTGGTGTTGGGTCGTTGTTGTTGGGCCCATCCCAAGACATCCAATTGTTCCACTTGGTCCAGCATCATCTCTAGTGACCTCCGGTTAATGATGGTAAACGGTTGGTCGTACACTGGGTGGAGGGCACTGGAATAGAAATAGCGCAATTCACCCGTCATCTTATGGCATAAGATGTACCCAAATGCTACATTTAATGTGAAGGCCGTAGGTTGGTCATTGAAGATGGTTTCCACGTAGCTGCGTAGACGGGTGAGCTTGGTCAGTGGGAAATTGTAGATATCTTGAATAGGGCGATGACGGTGGAAACAGTGCCTTGTCATGGTCCAATGGCGCCGAGAGATGTCACTCTCTGGATGATATTCGGGTAAGAGATCGCTAGGAACATTTATGGGCTCGTCCAGAAAATGTTCGATGTATGACGTATGACTCGAAACCGTAACGGTGGGGTCCGGCTGGAAATCCAGGCTCTTCCCAACTGTTGGTATAGGCGGGCTCTCCGTCATCGCATCACCAGTGGCGTTCGTCTCCCCGGGCTTATCTTCACTGGGTCTGACCTTCCGCGGCTCCTCTTCAGTAGGAAGTTGTCGCCAAAACCGTGGAGACGGGGCATGAATCAACCGTTGGTGTCGCAGCAACTGACTGCGTCGTTTGAGGAGTTCACCACAATCCTTACATTGTTCCGTCGCGCCCTCGTGGAATGAGCGTTCGTGGCGCAGTAAATCATCCTTCCGATTAAATGACCGTGCGCAGGTTATACAAGTATACCGTGCATCGTTGTGGGTGGAGGCCTCGTGGCGTCGTAAATTATCTAGACGAGTAAACTGCTTCTGGCAAGTTGTGCAAGTGAACATCTTGGAGGTTGATAGAGTGTCTGATGAAACGGCAAGGCCGCTTCCCTTTTATAGCACGCTAGCTGGTAATCTATTTTTAGCACACTCTACCCCAAGTCGAGGATCGAGACTGGTGTACTGGTGTACGACTGAGCCGCATTGCGCAGACGCGAAGTACCCGGATGATAGACACGGACGTCACCGATCCGAAAAGACACGGACTTTACCGAAAATACACGGACTTTAACGAAAAGACACGGACGTACCCGAAAAGACACGAAGGTGAACGCCATTGTGGGAAACCCACACAGACAGGTCAGTACATGCATTCCTATGATGTTCACGCATAATAAAAAGGATTGACCTGTAATCTGTGTTGTTGTTGTTGCTCCCTTTTTTGGACTAACCCATCAGAATAGTACGTATCACGGACTACACCCGTAGAGCTACATCTGGTCTATAAAACACGTCTCTCTGGATCCTACACCTTCATTTCTACGGTTGCAGAGCCATGGCGGAGATCCAGCCCTATGCGACTCGAATTTTACAGCATGCCACCGCGGTGAATTCACTCACGGGTTACCGAGCAGTGGTCCGGTCCATGTTTGCAGATGGCGACGACAACGAGGGGCGACGCCAGATCTTGAACGAGTTCACAGAAGCGGTCCTCGACAGAGTGCACTCGATGGAGAGGTGTGCCATCACTCACCACTACTGGACTATGACAGCCATCCTTGATGCTCGGGCTATGGACCAGGAGCGATCACGCCGGAACCAGCGCCGGCTGGTTGGCCTCACACTAGTCTGTGCCCTATTGACCCTGGCGCTATGGCATTGACACTATAAATACGAGGGTCAGACACAGTGTGTGTCATTCACCGATCGTCATTGGATCAAGCATGTCACCCGTCCTACGAGCCATCCTGCCCCTTACACCCCAGGTGGGGTTACACGTCTATGAAGATAAAGTCACCCTCGTGGAAGACCGTGGAGATGTTTGCTGGTCGCCCGCTGAGACCGTATCGAATACGGTTACGCTACACCGTGACGGCTGGACCAAATTTAAACGGGTGTTGAGCGGCGAGCTCGACGGACACCTCATCCACATAGACAATGCCATCTACGTATACCGTGCAACCTTCTTCCTACGCCTGGGCCGCTACCAAGACCCTACGCGAGGCTTCACCCTAGACCCCGATCTGTGGACAGCCTTGGAGAAAGTGGTGCCTATTGTGGACCAGCTGTTTACACCGGACGAGCGGTCAGCTGTTCAGTTGGAGTGGGCTCGTGCCCTGAGTGAAGCGGCGGCAGAACCCAATGAACAACTGTCTAGCCATGAACCCGACGACGAGGCCATTGATTACCCGGCTAGACTCAGTCAGCCCAGTGACATGACAACCTGATCCTTTGATCTCACGGAGTTCTCCCTATAAATATGAGAGACAGTCAAATCTGGTACCATTCACGTACTGACCATGACGGAGCATATAATACTAGCGTATCTCAGCTTGACCCCCGAGGTTTTCCTGCACGTGTATGCGGATAAGGTCGATATCATGGAGGAGGTGGGAGACATCTGTGATGCGGACCCTACACAACCGTGCCCGGCTCACATTCGTCTGTCCCGGGAGGGCTGGACCAAATTCAAACGGGTGTTGTCTGGTGAACTGGACGGCGACCTCATCCACTTGTGTCACGATGTGTACATCCGACGCGGCCCTTTCTTTGCTCAATTGGCTCGGCTAGATGGGGGTACAGTGCATTTTACCCTTCACCCTGATCTATGGTCTGCATTGGAAGATACCGTGGTAGATATGGATGAAGTGCTTATCAAGCGGTCATCAGACGAGTTGGACTGGTCATTTACCATGGCCACTGTGGAAGCCCACGAAGAAAATCAGAAAGAAACTCCGGCCCAAGATACACCCGTTATAAATAAACGATAGAGCCAGGGTCCATCATCATTTGTCACCATGAAGCGCTGGGAGAAGGTGTTGGATAACTTATACTACAGTCCCGACAGTCCGGCTGCGTATAGTGCATTGTCGGCTCTCTATCGAGCGGCCAAACCCCAGGGGATACAACGTGCCCAAGTCCGAGATTGGTTAAGAAAACAAGACACCTATACCTTACATCGATCTGGCCGTCGCCATTTTCTACGGAACCGGGTCATCGTGGGAGGAATAGATGCCCAGTGGCAAGCGGATTTGGTCGATATGAGCGCCTTTGCCAAACACAACGATGGGAATCGGTATATCTTGACGTGCATCGATATCCTATCGAAGTATGCGTGGGTGGTACCCATCCGGACGAAAACGGGGGCGAATCTCATAGCGGCGTTCAAAGATATCTTCAAGACCGGGCGCAAACCTTTGTATTTGCAAACCGACGAAGGCACGGAATTCCGCAACAGACCGTTCCAACAGTTTCTGAAAGCCCAGAAGGTGTTTTTCTTCCATACGTACAACGAGACCAAGGCTTCCGTGGTGGAAAGGTTCAACAGGATATCTCAAAGGCCGCATGTATAAATATTTCACCTATAAGAATACAAGGCGGTACATCGATGCTCTCCCGAAACTTGTGAGTGGTTACAATCGAGCCTATCATCGGAGTATAGAGAGAGCCCCCATTACCGTGACCCAACGCAATGAAGCCTAAGTCCGGCGTGTCTTGTACCCCAGGCCATCGCAGCGAACGACGAAGGCGGTGTACAAGGTCGGGGACCCTGTACGGATCAGCAAAGTCAAGGGCAAGTTCGAGAAAAGTTACTTGCCCAACTGGAGCGATGAGCACTTCCTGATTAAACGGCGCCTACCCCGACAGCAGCGAGTCTATGAACTGGAAGATCTTCAAGGGGAACCGTTGCTAGGGACGTTTTACGAGACGGAATTACAGCCCGTCGTAAAAACACAGCAAGACTACTACACGGTGGAGCAGATTTTGAAAACGGAACGTCGACGTGGCAAACTGTTTCATTTCGTCAAATGGCAAGGCTGGCCCAGTTCCTTCAATTCCTGGGTCGCTGCCAACCAGGTGAAACGGCTATAAAGCCAGACACCACTGCCGTCATCCTTCATTCCACGGTCGACCATGAACACGGTGCAGCCGTCTCTGAACACAGCGTCTTCCAAAACGCGCAAAGCGCAAGTGGGCTTTGGGGTGATAGTGCTAACCCTGCTGAGTGTGTTGTACGGAGGTGTGTTTTACGACGTAGCCTATGTCAGCACGTTATTTAACCAACTGAGAACACCAGCCACCAGCGAAACCGGTCTACAGAGAGCACCAGTCAACCCCGTATCGAGCCCAGTCACCACCACCACACCCCGTGTACAAGCCACGTCGAGCTCCACACCAAGCTCTACACCTACACCCAGAACACCCACTACGTCTCAAGACCCACCGGATTTCATCCCTCACAGTGAACAGACAACGACCACCGACGTTGTACCCACCCCCATCATCATGCCTGACAGTGTACAGACAACGACGACCGACGTTGTACCCACCACCACTCCAGTTCACTCGTACGAAATTTACAAGAGCGGGTTACCACGACAACGGATACACGTCGAACCATGGACCCCCGTTGGCAGCATCCCTTCACGTGTCTCATCGCAGGACCGACGGGCTCCGGCAAAACGCACTTCGTCCGGAAGCTCCTTCAACACGCCGACAGCATGATCACCCCACCTATTGTCCGAGTCGTGTGGTGTTACGGAGAATGGCAGGCAGCGTATGCAGCAATGCCCCGCATCACGTTCGTGGAAGGCCTACCCAACCTGGCCGATTTGGAACCCGACACCTTGGTGGTTCTGGATGATCTCATGGCGGAGATGGATGCGCGGGTCACCCAACTCTTTACCAAAGGCAGCCACCATCGACGGCTCAGCATCATCTACATTGTGCAGAATCTGTTCAGTAAAAACAAAGAACATCGGAACACCAGCTTAAATGCCCACTACCTGGTGGTCTTCAAAAACCCGAGAGATACCACTCAACTGCTGCACCTGGCGAGACAGATATATCCCGGCCGCACATCGTTTGCGTTGGAAGCCTTTAAAGATGCGACAACTCCTCAGCACGGGTATATGCTCTTCGATCTCAAGCAAGCCACCCCCGACCACCTTCGACTACGGACCGGCATCTTTCCCGGAGAGACCCACCACGTGTACTTGCAAAAATAATGTAAACACACCCACAGTGGCTCCCCCAGCTGGGATATGTGTGTGTGTTTGATGATGGAGATAATAAAAAGAATGAATACCACAGCAGGGTTGACTTTGTCTCTGAGATAGATAAAAAGAGCAGAGTTGTGGGTTCTGGCATTAGTTGTACATGATGTCTGCGCGAGTACGGAAGCACGCTCCCACGCTCCGTGTATTGAAGACGGCCCCACCCGAGTTGGTCCGAACCACTGTACGCGGTGCGGACCCTGACCTTGTACGCTGTCTATGCGAGATCGGGTACAATCTGTTAAAAGGCAACGTACCACTGACTCCGGCTCAGAAGACCAAGTTGGCCAAGCATAAGACAGGTCTCCGAACCCTAGTCCAGAAGCGGGTCGCTCAAACACAAAAGAAAAAGGTGTTACAGAAAGGCGGCTTCCGCGGGGCCATCTTAGCACCGTTGGCCGCTTCCGTGTTGGGTCCAGTATTGGGGGACTCTTCGGCCGACAATGAACCACACGAAAAAAATGGTCCTCGTCGAACCACGATTCCTTCAAAACCTTCAATCACCCTACCCTGTCCCACCTACGGTGAAGACCATAAACACCCTCGATGGAGAGATGCAACAGATCTTACAGAGACCGGGGTTAAGCGACAGTGAGAAAGTACAACGATACAATGAGACGCTTCAACGGTACATGACGTACATGGACCAATACAAAACCCTCTCTACCCCACCACCACCACCACCACCACGTGACACACCGCCGACCCCAGCACCGCTCCAACAGCCG
>JAVTVY010032754.1:0-15460 GCA_036873755.1 Hanleya hanleyi
AGTGCCAGACGACAACAACAGCCTTGATGAGTCCCAACAGCATGACAGTGATGTCAGATACAACAGTACTGCAGAAAAACATTCAAATACATCTGACAATACAGATACAAACACTGTATTGGATGGGACGGATAATAGAGTGGTTCCAAACACAGAACATTGTGCCCCAGCTGCTTCTTTTGAAACCGTGACGGAATCCAGGAAAGATGTTGAAGCGGACAATGATAGCAAACCACGAGTGGGCCTTGCACAAAGTAACCAAATTGTCAGTTCTGTTTCAAAAACGCAAATTTCAGGTACATCATGCTTTGCAGTCAAATGTATCGATATGTCGTTCAAGATAATCATATTAGTGGGTATCTCATAAGCCGTCGGACGGTGCACTGTGGGATAGTTTATCAGTTTTTGAAGTCACTGCTCGTGCAACACTGAAATAACTATCCCACAATGCTCTCCAGAAAGATGAATTATAATCGTCGAGATATCCTCAATGTCATTTTCAACAGGTTATCAATAGCGCACAGAAATCTTTTGTACTGGGATCTATCTCACAAATCTTTTGCTATCCTGTCACACAGAGATATGATCAATATACTAGAGAATCTTCACGAGTGTCGCCTCGATTTCTTGAGAGGGGGTTACCTTGTTTCCTAGGATTATTTTAGAGAGCAAAGTACTGTACTGTCCAACATAGGAAAATAACATATGGTGCGGCACAGAGATATATCTTTGGCATATCAGATCAGGTTGGGAGGGTGGGGGTGGGGGGGGGGGATCATTCGGTGTGAACACAACAAAAAGGTATGTATCATATTTTCTGATGGGGTGATAGGATAAAGTCCTGTGCCTCATTTTCAGGCTTGTTCTACTTAGACTTTGTTATGGTTACACAGCCCTCGTAATTAGCGACGGCATTCAGCAAAAGCCGTCGTAATTGCCGACATATCTCTATTTTTGGTCGGCAATATTTTTGCCGTCGCGGGTTGTTGTTGTTGTTCTAGTTTTGATAAACCTCGAACCGTCGAGCATATATTCTCCGTCACTGGGATGTTTCCTGAACACGATTTCGCTAGGAGACTTAGAGAGATTTCACGAGATCATTATATTGAATCCCTTATACGCGGATGTTTTCGGCAAATGTATCCACAACCTAATGTTCTAAGCGGTAAACTCGCAGCCGACCCGAATGCGTGAAGAATATCACTACACGGCGTGCTTTCCGTAAAATGGTTGACAGTTACACCGTGATTATCACAGTTAAAGTTACACTGTTTTTATTCGCAATGGTGAAGGTGACAACAGTTCAAAAGTGGGGACTTCCCAGCATAAAAGCAGAAGTAGCAGAGGACGGTTATAACTGTGACAAAAATTTACTGTTCTACTTGTCGAGATTTCTACTTGGGCAACAATCGTCCGAACCAACATGGTTGTACGTAAAATTTGACCGACAAATAGATTATTGGCACTGATGTTATAAAAAAGTGTAACCCTGCCGATCACGTAAGCAAATCATCTGCCCACAAAAGATCTGTTGCTGCTAGTGCTGGACAGGGCGAGCCTTGTCAAACTACACTAAATAATGTTTTAAAATGTTCATTCTTTAAGTAAATATAATAAAACAAGACATGTCAAACATGAATAACTTTGTCTTTGAATGTTTATTTTTTTCTGTATATACAATAAATGGACAATGAATGCTGTTCAGTGGACACCATAGGCATGTGTTCAGTGGCCAACTGGAACTTGTATTAACACCACTCGCACATGTAACTGTTCAAATGCATCAAAAAGAATTAAATTTAATCACAAATTTATAGCCGTGTGGTATGAGCAAATGTTGATTTAGAAAAATGCTGTGAAAAATGCCGTGGTAAATGCCGTCGTCGGCTAGGTTAGGTCAGCTACTTTTTTGCCGTGGCAATTTTTCCTAATTAAGAGGGCTGTTACACGTTTATGTTCCAAGACTCCCTCCTGATGAGCCATAGAGTCCTTGTTAATCCACAACCTCATCAAGTATACTGTTGATAATTTCAGTACTTGCACAGGATGAGTCTTGATGTCCTTGCCAGCCAGAACCTATAGATACACTCTTATTACCCACTGGATGAGCCATGAAGTTCTTGCCATTCTCAACCTAAACTACACTGTTATCCATATACGTTCAACCTATTAGTGTCCCAACACTCCTACCAGATGAGCCATGAAGTCCTTGCCACCTACAAATTGCATGACACTCTTTATTCATATACTGTCCTCTGTCCTAAGACTCAACTCTAACTGGATGAGCCCTGTAGTCCTTACACCCAGAACCTGAATTACACTCTTCTTAGCCATATACACCCTGAAAGTACCAAGACTCGTACCTGATGACATAGATCAGGGGTTGAAATGTTGGAAATTTTTTTACCGGTAACTCAAATTTTTACCTGTCTCCTCAGTTGAACTACCTAACTAACCTAACTCCCTAGTGGGGGAATGCGTTGAGAATGTAAACTTGCATATCCGGGTGATCCAAAATCGACCTGATGATGTATCGGTGATGTAGAAGAATTTCAGCACTGAGAAACCGACTTACGCATGTACTTGGTTTATTAAACAGCTTTAATCAATAAGGGCAACAACTGAAAATAAACTAGGTTGATCTTGGTACCTGTCGCCAGCGACAGCTAAGATTATTTTTACCTGTCACAAGTAAAATTTACCTGTCGGCGACAGGTATCCAGGCGGTAATTTCTAACCCTGTAGATGAGCCATAGATCCTTGGTATTCACAACCCCAAGTTAATCATATACACTCGGACTGTTCTGCGACTCCCTCTGGATGAGTCTTAAAGTCCTTGTCATTCACAACATCAAGTATTCTAGCCTTCCTAAAACCTCTACTGGATGAACCATTTTCCTTGCTGTCCAGAACATGAATCACATTCTTATCCATATACACTCTGAATGCCCTGAGATTACTGATATCCAATCATAGCGATAAAGTAAATTCATGAAGTCGTCGTCAACCTCCAGTACAATGTGATTCGTATACATGTACATTCTGTACCTGTTCCAAGATACTGGATGAGCTATCCACTTTTGCCATTCACAACCTCCAGGACAACACTCTTAGTCATATAATCTGTCTGTTCTAAGATCCATGATACTGGTTGAGCCATCAAGTCCTTGCCATCCACAACCTTGATTACACTCTCGGCCATATACACCTGACTGTTGATACCAGGGTACTTACTGGATGAGTCATCAAGTCCTTGCAATCCAGAAATTCATGTACACTCTCACCCATGTACACCCCAACTATTAGAACATCCATACTGGACGATTCATCAAGTCCTTGCCATTCAGAGCCTTGATTACAGTCTCGGCCATACACACCTGACTGTTCTAATCCGTGTCGTCCAAATCTCTCGTACACTCTCAGCCATACCCTCAGCGACTGTTCTAAGATCCATACTAGATGAGCCATGAAGTCCTTGCCATCGAAGTCCTTGCCATCCAGAAATTTATGTACACACAGTCATATCGACCCCAACTGTTCTAAGATACATACTGGATGAACCTTGCCATCAAGACCATTGAGATTAGTCTCAGACATACACACCTGATTCTTACTTCTTGAGCCATCAAGTCATCGCCATCCAGAACCCCATGTACACTCGCAGGCATAAACACTCCGACTGTTCTAAGACTGTTCTAAGATCCATACAGTACTGGATGAGCCATGAAGTCCTTGACATCCAGAATGTCATGTACACTCCTAGTCGGCCTGTTCTAAGGTCCATACAACTTACAAGATGAGCCATGAAGTCCTTGACATCCATTATGTCCTGTACACTCCTAGTCAGCCTGTTCTAAGGTCAATACAACTTACAAGATGAGCCATGAAGTTCTTCTCATCCATAACTCCATGTACACACTCAGTGGAGCAATATACACCCAGACTGTTCTAAGATCCATACAGTACTGGATGAGCCATGAAGTCCTTGACATCCAGAATGTCATGTACACTCCTAGTCAGCCTGTTCTAAGGTCCATACAACTTACAAGATGACCCATGAAGTCCTTGCCATCCATAACTCCATGTACACACTCAGTGGAGCAATATACACCCAGACTGTTCTAAGATCCATACAGTACTGGATGAGCCATGAAGTCCTTGACATCCAGTATGTCCTGTACACTCCTAGTCAGCCTGTTCTAAGGTCAATACAACTTACAAAATGAGCCATGAAGTCCTTGCCATCCACAACTTCATGTACACACTTAGTGGAGCCATATACACCCAGACTGTTTTTGGATCCATACTGGATGAGTCATCAAGTCCTTGCCATCCAGAACCGCAGGTACACTCTTAACCATATACATACTGACTGGTCTTAGATCCATACTATGAACCACATGTACACTCTTAACTATATACACCCCACACTGTTCTTAGATCTATACTGGATGAACCATGAAGTCCTTGCCATCCAGAACCACATGTACACTGTTCACAATGACTCTCCTGAAACTCCTACTAGTGCTGGATCTGCAATAAAGTACATGACTTTGAGTGTACACACATTCAGCCATACACTATGACTGAATACATGTGTCCTACAAGGATAAGCCATCTATAAAGTCCTTGCCATTCACAACGTCTTGTACATCATGTACACACTATTGAGTGTCCTAAAGGCCTTATCACATAGTGCTGAAGTCCTTGCCATCAACAGATCCAAGTTTAAACTTCACTAGATACAATTTGTCCTGAGAATCGTACTGGATGATCCAGGTCTTATTCATCCACAACTTGAATTTGATACATTCATACTAGCACTTTACTGTCCTAAGACACTTACCAGATCAACCATTGTGCCACCCAGAACCTCAATTACACTTTTATGCCATATATATACTCCACTCCAACTGTCGTAAGACTCCCACTGGATAGATGTGTAGTACATGTACAGGTCACTAAACTTTTGCATCTCTTTTATGGAAACTGAACTAATCCAAAAATGCTTCTGCCATGCCTGTCAGAATCATTTTTACTGCTAATGACTAGATCGGAGGTAATTCATGCAGCCAATAAGAACACAGATGTTAATTATCAACTTGTGTGAAGTTGTCATATCTATGGATGTATGCTGAATACCCATTATTCTGTTTGCATATATATCAAATAAATTCTTACGTTATTTGGACACAGGTGAAAGTGCTACAGAGAGGAACGATGAGAGAAAGGACAGATCAGGAGAAGCTGATGGTGACACGGAAAGGCGCGAGGCTGAAACGCCTGGTACCATTAGTCAAACAACCCAGGACCAAAATGTAGACATACCAACACCCAACTCAGAAGCTGCTGCCTATTCCCCTCAAAATGCTGCAGAAATCTCACCAACCAAGGCAGTAAGTACATAATTAAGCGTACATCAAGTTCATGTCTGATGACCATTAACAGTGCATTTCAGATATATTTACTTTGAAGAGTAAATATAGTGGAAGATCTATATAATGTCCTAATCATTCAAAACTCATCCTGAATACATTACATCCTGAAGTATAGTTTCTATCATGACCATCCTACAAAGTGTTGGATTATAGCCATCATAAAACCCATACACCCTGCCTGGCAGCTTACCCAACTGATAAACCCTGCATGGCAGATTATCTTACCGATACACCCTGCTACATGGCAGTCCAATCAAACTGATTCTTGATGCCTTCAAGGTAAATCCATGAACAATTCAGCTGCTGATTTATCCCCGCACCTTGGACCATTCAAGAACAGATATTTAAAGTAATATCAAGAAGACAACTATTGTTTTGATTTTACCCCAAAGACTATTGACACATCTGCACTGTTCATCTCTGGAATGATTATTCAAAATCAAGAAATGTGTATTACATTGGAGTTCGCTTAGACTTCAGTTAATTATCAACAATCTTATTACTTGCCTATGTATTTCACAGTATATTCAATTCATCTGCCATTTTCATCACATCTGATTGACCTCTCTTATTACTTGCCATGTTTGAAGTATGTTTATTGTTTATTGTTCTGTTCCATAGAAAATTGTTTCACTTCAATAACCGTTTAAGGGCCTGTATATTCATTTTGTAAAGTGAACAAAATTAGCCAGAAATTAAATGGTTTTACCCCTGTACATTGTACATGAATATGTGTATAAAAGGCGATGCACCAGACCTACATGTAGTCTTCTATGAACATGATAATAAAAGAATAACCAATAGTAGTGAGTTAATATAAATTCGTACAAAAATTGTTTTTAACAATATTTAGGTCAAAATCTAGAACAATTTGCTCTGAAAATTAGTCATTACTCGAGCAACCAGATGCTCATAATGTTTTCTGTGCCCACCGCAATATACAGGTACATTGTACATGTAGGTCTCCACATTGTGATTATCCATTATAAAGTAATATATATCCATGTTGTATGCTGCCTACTTGTGTTTACCCTCCTAATATCAGCCTGTTTATTTAGTGGTTACGGGTTATGTCATTGTGATGAAACACCTAGAGCCACTGTACACGTAGCAGTGTCTTAATTATTCTTGGATATCATGGTAATATCGATCTACTCTTAATCAATATTCGAGGATTATTTATTATATTGTATCGTAGTTCGTTTTTGCGCAAACAATAATTTCCATTTCCATCAAACACCAGCTCGCTATTGTGTTTCTGAGAGCTTGTTTATAGATATCCCCTCAGGGCAGACGGTCGTCCCAGTTATATGGTAATAATGATTGCTTCTGTTAGGATATGGAAGGAAATATACACCATGTTATCCATGGAAGGCCTATTATCTTAATTGAGACTAAGTTAGGAGTTCTCGATATAAAACCCTACTTTGTACAGGATGGTATGGTCCAATATATCACTTTTGGTCATGGTGTAGTTTATCATTGTAAAAATGCTTTCAGAACACAATTTATATGACATGTGGAATATACACAATATTTTGTATATCTCCAGGATATTTGCACGGAGTAATGTCCCGTAAACTCTTCTTACTCGATTTTTGCATTCGTTACGCATGTAAATGTCAATGCTTTCATATTCTGAGGGGGATAAATCTTACGAATTGGTATTTTTATCATTCCAAAGCTATGATTTATTCGCATATGTTGAATTGACAAACAAGCCAGCCTTGAGTATGTCAGAAGCAAATTAACTAGAAGTGTGTAATATTAGATTAGATTAGACTAGCTAGATGACACTGGCACTGGCCAAACAACCTACATCACTAGACCTGAGAAGCAACAGGAACTTGATAAGGTGATGTCTAGCACTGTAATATCACTTGTCTTTATTGCACCATGTAAGCATCCTGTCTGTGTCTTGTGCGCTGTCCTCAGTGTCTTATAGGGTGGATGGAGGGTGTGTGGTTCCATGCTGCTTCAAAGATTTCTTCTTTGAAGTAGCAGGAACACAACTGGGCTGGGTGGTGCTTAGTTGGTTCGTCGTGATATAGCTGAAATATTGTTGACAGCGACGTTAAATTCTATTCACTCACTCACTCCATGCTGCTTCAAAGATTTCTTCTTTGAAGTAGCAGGAACACAACTGGGCTGGGTGGTGCTTAGTCGGTTCGTCGTGATATAGCTGAAATATTGTTGAAAGCGACGTTAAATTCTATTCACTGACTCACTCCATGCTGCTTCAAAGATTTCTTCTTTGAAGTAGCAGGAACACAACTGGGCTGGGTGGTGCTTAGTTGGTTCGTCGCGATATAGCTGAAATATTGTTGAAAGCGATGTTAAATTTTATTCACTCACTCCATGCTGCTTCAAAGATTTCTTCTTTGAAGTAGCAGGAACACAACTGGGCTGGGTGGTGCTTAGTTGGTTCGTCCCGATATAGCTGAAATATTGTTGAAAGCGACGTTAAATTCTATTCACTCACTTACATCACTAGACTCGAGCACAGCTCTTGTTCCCTATACATGCAAGCTGAAATGCAAAGGTGCCACTCGGGGGATCATGGATGTGAATGTTTGTTTCATAGGCTGAGTATGTAAATTCCAGCAGCCCCGTGGTGCTCCCGGGGTTGCAAGGATGTCGTCATGCACACCCCAGGTTTTGGTAAGAATGGGCCCAGCAGCGTTCGAAATATCGCCTGTCTACCTGTTGCTGAAAAGTGGAATTTTTCGGCAACAAGTAACTAAAATATCTACCTGTCGCATGCGACAAGTAGAATTTCATGCAGCAAAAACAATTACAGAATATGTGTAAAGACCAACGATGAAAAAAAAAGAGCAAACATAAACAGTATTTACTTTGTTTTACTTCCATTTCAACGGGTCATTTCAACACGGCCTCGCCTTGTTGCTTCCAAACATCACAACTTCTGGACTGTCTGTCTTTGTGTTCGGCTTCTCGATTAGTCCAACGATGACAACTTAAGCCAATCAACGAAGATGTTGGAATTGGCAGGCACAAATCTTCCTCAAAACAAAAGAGAGTTTTCTGTGTATGCCTCCTGTGTTCGGGAAGTGGCGGCAGTTTAAATGTTCAACTGTCGCAACAACAACAACGCACAATAGTGCGATGGATCGTTATTTACTGAAGTCTAAGCGAACTCCAACTGAACTGAACAATGAGCTGAACACTAGTAATCAAGCATCTGCTAAACAGGACAATGTTCCGGCTGCCAGTGGTGGGAAAAGACCGAGACTGCTCAAATTTTCTGACAAGTGAAAACAAGACAGACCATGGCAATCTAGCCCCAGAACTCACTTTAGCTGCGAAAACTGACCTCTGGCCTAGTGGATTTCTGGGAGCAGAAACGGAAACGTCGCACTTGTTTGTTTACTTTCTTATTTATTCTACTTTTTTATATGTTTTGTACTCTGTCCCAAATGGGATGCTCAGTGCAATAAAGAATCTTATCTTATCATGCACACAATTAATTTTCGGCGGAACCAATCTCGCATTCGTCTATTTCCGTATTGGCGGAAATTAGCCCAGTTGCTGAGTTCTGGTGATAGATTGCTATTATTCAACTAAACATAGAAATAGTTTTTGTATAATTTGAATGAGTTATGTTCGTTTGGTTAAAATTAACTGAATTTCACAATAAAATGCACCCGGATCTCTCGATTATCAAAGGCACTATTTCTTAGCCGGCTCACTGCGTGATCGTCATACGCTCCCCACCAGTGGGGATTTGTGCGTTCTATGTGAGAGGCTTGTTCCGCCAATACGGAAATAGCCGAACGTGAGATTGAGACCATGGCTTGACTATGATGCTGATACACAACATAAATGAGACAAGTAGATTTCCACAGATGACAAGTAAAAGAAAAGTTTTAAAAACATTTCAACCCCTGCCCCAGCTCCCCGGAAGCTTGTCATAAGAGGGGTTCCCGAGTGTGGAAAGGAATAGGACCCCAGTTCCCAGGTGTAAAAAGGAATAACACCCTACCCGTGAGGTTCCGGAGTGTGAAAAAAATACAATGTAGGACACTATGTTGTGATATGAGTGGAATATAGTTGAGAGCGACGTTAAAGCTCTTCTCAAATTCCAGCATCAGCTCATCTCCCATGATGCAACACTCAATTTTTGTTTTGAATCTAGGCGAACATGACACATACCAAGTTTACTGTGACATCATGGAGGTAAATGGTCAATGCATTCTATCTAGTCTGATGTAAGGATGCAGATTTCTACAGTGTAGTTCATTTGCTTCTGGTTATTCGTATGTACTGCTAATTAACCCAATAGCCAGGCTTCTGAATTCATAGAACTTGTGCATCCAGGCAATGATGGACCAAATGACCAACCTTGACTTATTTTCAACAGAGCTGCCAAACTCTGCTGAAGAAATTTCTTGAGTTGAAAAAATATTTTTTGGCCAGGGGTATACATGTTCTACAGACACTCTAAAACGCATCAGACGCATTTCCAGACAATAAACTTCCATATGAGATTGTCAATTTTTATAGAAAAATTGTTAAAAATGTTATATTACACCCCTTTTCATGAGAAAATGAGTAGATTTAGACTTTTGAGAAGATATTCTATGAATTCTGGGAGATTTCTAAACTTTTCCGTGAGACCGGGAGGTTAGTCCATATTTCTTCAGACTCCCGGAAATTCCGGGAGACTTGGCAGGTCTGTTTCAAAGGTCAAATTATGCAGTTCAAATTGATGTATTGTCATCATCGAGAAGTCATTGGTCTGTCCATCTGTTCATCTCCTTTACACCCTATCTCAAGAAGACCATGCCTCTGTCCACCAAACTTATATGTACATCACAGATGCATGTGCTCATGGAACAGACTAAGCCTATCAAAAGTCAGTAAGATTGCCCAAAGTTTTTCAGGTTACTGGGTCAAAGATCAATGCATACCAATATGTCACCAATTGCTTCTTGTCACCATATCTCAAGAACGATTTGGCTTAGACTTACTAACTTGGGAAGCTTATGACCTGACAAAGTGTGGACCACTGTCACAAGTTTGGCCTATAGCTTTACCTAACTTACATTGTACATGGGCATCACCAGGATTTTTTAAAAAGGGATCATTTCCCATGCTTACCCTTTAGAGAGCCCACTAGTTAGCTGTTCAACATAGGAAAATAACATACGGTTTGGCACGGAGACGGGGTCGTTCGCACCCAACAACCCCCCTAATGACGCCCTTGTAGCAGATGTACATGGTTTAGTGACAATGCCCTATTTTCTTAGTCACTGGGTCAAAGTGCACTGGCCCCTCATTATAATGCTGAATTGGAGGGGGGGGGGGGAGACAAAATGTACATGTAAACTAGAAACTGAGACTAGAGGAGTGATGTTGTAGTCGAGTCATGCTGCAGCCATCCCTGTGTCAGCAGATCAGATGTTAATTGATATTTGGAGGAGTGTGATAGAGACTACATAAATATCCATCGTATGAAATCCACTGAGTCGCACTCAGACAGGTGTAATCAGAAAACTTACTGTGACCTATTTCGATACCCACACTGCAGAGGGGTTCTCAGCACTTTGCAGTGCTCAAAGTTAATGTCTCCTGTGACAACTTGTACATGTACATATGTTCAAATATCCAATCATTTCGATGAACATATTTGTCAAGTGCACTTGGTAACTTCTTCCGACATTGCTAATGAAATATTAGGTCTTACAAAATTAATGGACAAGCTTCTTTGAAAGTTTTGACTGCAGTTAACAAAACTTACACAATGACTATATACACAGCATTGTACAATTGTAACCTAAGGCTGGAGGGCTATTTATCGTGCTGTGACAAATTGTATTTGATCACTTGGACGAACCCTTCACAATCAATGTTGAGTGACTTCATGTAATTAAACTAGTTCACAACTAGATACTATCTCACAGTTCCATGCTCAGTTAAATCAGATAATGGCCCCCCTATGTGTTATATGAACTTAAATACCTCGTCTTACTACTCGAATATATGTTAGTGACTGACAATGTTCCGGCTGCCAGTGGTGGGAAAAGACCGAGACTGTTCAAATTTTCTGACAAGTGAAAACAAGACAGACCATGGCTTGACTATGATGCCGATACACAACATAAATGAGACAAGTAGATTTCCACAGATGACAAGTAAAAGAAAAGTTACCTGTCACCTGTGACAAGTAACTTTTTAAAAACATTTCAACCCCTGCCCCAGCTCCCCGGAAGCTTGTCATAAGAGGGGTTCCAGGGTGTGGAAAGGAATAGGACTCCAGTTCCCAGGTGTAAAAAGTAATAACACCCTACCCATGAGGTTCCCGAGTGTGAAAAAAAATACAATGTAGGACACTATGTTGTGATATGAGTGGAATATAGTTGAGAGCGACGTTAAAGTGTATTCACTCACTTTTCTCAAATTCCAGCATCAGCTCATCTCCCATGATGCAACACTCAATTTTTGTTTTGAATCTAGGCGAACATGACACATACCAATTTTACTGTGACATCATGGAGGTAATGGTCAATGCATTCTATCTAGTCTGATGTAAGGATGCAGATTTCTACAGTGTAGTTCATTTGCTTCTGGTTATTCGTATGTACTGCTAATTAACCCAATAGCCAGGCTTCTGAATTCATAGAATTTGTGCATCCCAGGCAGTGATGGACCAAATTACTTTTGGAAAATGACCAACCTTGACGTCTTATTTTCAACAGAGCTGCCAAACTCTGCTGAAGAAATTTCTTGAGTTGAAAAAATATTTTTTGGCCAGGGGTCTACATGTTCTACAGACACTCTAAAACGCATCAGACGCATTTCCAGACAATAAACTTCCATACGAGATTGTCAATTTTTATAGAAAAATTGTTAAAAATGTTATATTACACCCCTTTTCATGAGAAAATGAGGAGATTTAGACTTTTGAGAAGATATTCTATGAATTCTGGGAGATTTCTTAACTTTTCCGTGAGACCGAGAGGTTAGTCCATATTTCTTCAGACTCGCGGAAATTCCGGGAGGCTTGGCAGGTCTGTTTTAAAGGTCAAATTATGCAGTTAAAATTGATGTATTGTCATCATCGAGAAGTCATTGGTCTGTCCATCTGTTCATCTCCTTTACACCCTATCTCAAGAAGACCATGCCGCTGTACCAAACTTACTATATGTACATCACAGATGCATGTGCTCATGGAACAGACTAAGCCTATCAAAAGTCAGTAAGATTGCCCAAAGTTTTTCAGGTTACTGGGTCAAAGATCAATGCATACCAGTATGTCACCAATTGCTTCTTGTCACCATATCTCAAGAACGATTTGGCTTAGACTTGCTAACTTGGGAAGCTTATGACCTGACAAAGTGTGGTCCACTGTCACAAGTTTGGCCTATAGCTTTGCCTAACTTACATTGTACATGGGCGTCACAAGGATTTTTTAAAAAGGGATCATTTCCCATGCTTACCCTTTAGAGAGCCCACTAGTTAGCTGTTCAACATAGGAAAATAACATACGGTTTGGCACGGAGACGGGGTCGTTCGCACCCAACAACCCCCCTAATGACGCCCTTCTGGTAGATGTACATGGTTTAGTGACCATGCCCTATTTTCTTAGTCACTGGGTCAAAGTGCACTTGCCCCTCATTATAATGCTGAATTGGAGGGGGGGGGGGGGGGAGACAAAGTGTACATGTAAACTAGAAACTGAGACTAGAGGAGTGATGTTGTAGTCGAGTCATGCTGCAGCCATCCCTGTGTCAGCAGATCAGATGTTAATTGATATTTGGAGGAGTGTGATAGAGACTACATAAATATCCATCGTATGAAATCCACTGAGTCGCACTCAGACAGGTGTAATCAGAAAACTTACTGTGACCTATTTCGATACCCACACTGCAGAGGGGTTCTCAGCACTTTGCAGTGCTCAAAGTTAATGTCTCCTGTGACAACTTGTACATGTATATATGGTCAAATATCCAATCATTTCGATGAACATATTTGTCAAGTGCACTTGGTACCTTCTTCCGACATTGCTAATGAAATATTAGGTCTTACAAAATTAATGGACAAGCTTCTTTGAAAGTTTTGACTGCAGTTAACAAAACTTACACAATGACTATATACACAGCATTGTACAATTGTAACCTAAGGCTGGAGGGCTATTTATCGTGCTGTGACAAATTGTATTTGATCACTTGGACGAACCCTTCACAATCAATGTTGAGTGACTTCATGTAATTAAACTAGTTCACAACTAGATGCTATCTCACAGTTCCATGCTCAGTTAAATCAGATAATGGCCCCCCTATGTGTTATATGAACTTAAATACCTCGTCTTACTACTCGAATAGATGTTTGTTAGTGACTGACAACTTTCTTTTACAGAAAGTTATTCTGTGTCAAAGTTGTCTGTTTGATATATGGCCTATATTTATATGCCTTTCAAAGAAGTTTAAGCACAGATGGTCATGGTTAGTGAACTGAGTGGATCAACTGTTATTACTAAGATCGTGTAGATTTACAACTGATAACTCAGATGAGATACTAGAGAAAGTAAATAAAGACAAGATCTGATAATGAGCTAGACCAACTTCTATTAACAAGTCAGGTCTCATGCTTTAAAGTCTTGTTGCTCATCTTCAATTGTTGACAACTTTTTTTTTCATCAATTACAGATTTTATGGTTATACTCCTTTTCGATTCTCTATCTCTCTATGCACGGAAAACTCTAATACTTAATTCAATGACAGAAAGTTCAATTTTCACACCCTCTGATCAAATTTATCAGGACAAAAAGTTGATGTCATACTAATACTGTTTTCAAGAGTTTTGGTCACTTAACTGGAAAATGGAAAAAAAGTTCCTTATCATCACTCCCCACTGTTTGTCTGGGATTTTTCAGGCGAGTCATATTATATTTAGCCCTTCCTATAGGTACATCATAGGAATTTTTCTCATCACTTTATCACATATAGAATATGTCTGGCTTTGTATTATCTCCCACCAATTTTTAGTAGGTCTACCCCCCGTATTCTCACTGAAAAGATTTGAAATGGGATCTTTTCACGTAGGGCTATGGTGGGCACATCACCAGCAGACATAGTTTTTGTACAGGTGGCCTTTGTTAATTGCACTTGTCTCACTCACAGTTATGATTGCGAACCTGTTTGAGATTTTAGGGACATGTTCATTAATTGTTCCTGTATATTTGCATTTCTACAGGTAAATGATTCGACAATAACAGAGAACAAGGCCAGTACACTCCAGTCTAAATCCTCGCCTCAAAAAAGGGAGACAACCCCCACAGCTCAGGAACCAAAGTCTAAGAATCTCCAGTCAGGTGAAGAACTAGTTGTGAGCCTCCCTCCGGTGGAGAATGTTGCAGATGCTGGAGCCGAGCCGGCATCAGAAGCTGGAGCTACGGCATCATGCTCACGGACGTCTTCAGAGGACAAAACTAACTCTGCCCGTGCTGGTAGCCCAGATGATTCCAATGCCGCTCAAAGCGTCTACAGCGTGAAATGGGTGATGTTTAAGAACAATAAGGTTCCAATAATCACCCAGAATGAGAATGGGCCATGTCCCTTGATAGCGATCATGAACGTTCTACTAATGAAGAAGAAGATCCAGTTCCCAGCCATGATGGAGATGGTCACCTCTGATCAGTTGATGAGTTATCTCGGAGAATGTATATTCGATAATGCTCCAAAGGTTTGTTAATCTGCTAAAAAATATGAATTT
Organism: Hanleya hanleyi; assembly: GCA_036873755.1. Classification (NCBI taxonomy): domain Eukaryota; kingdom Metazoa; phylum Mollusca; class Polyplacophora; order Lepidopleurida; family Hanleyidae; genus Hanleya; species Hanleya hanleyi. The sequence goes on from JAVTVY010032754.1 coordinate 15,174, forward strand.
GTGTGAGGCGTTTCAACTACCCTTGACATAAATCAGAGCAAACAAAGTTTTGGTTTTTGCAATTGGTAGTCAATATGCCAGTTGATTGTTACATACCAGTACACATAGGTACATGTAGATGACACAGACCGAATGATTGAGCATCATTGAGCATGTTGTATGACCTGATCGAGGAACAGCTAATAAACAAAGAAGTTGTTATCCATAATTAATTCTTTTGGCCATCCACCATATTTACATCAGTTATCTGTAGTTAAAAATATACCCCATGCTGTAGGCATAGCCTA
>JAVTVY010032755.1:0-14262 GCA_036873755.1 Hanleya hanleyi
ATACCATCGGAATGTGTGTCAACATTACAGTGAGGCTAAAAATAGATTACTCCAGAATCTCCAGTTTAATACTAGATTCAAGTGTACTGTTCAACTAGCCATATTATAGATATCTTATAGTACATGTAGATCTAATAGACTGATTAAGACGTACGAGCGAGCGCAAAGATGCATGTGTGCTTTTAATATAGATATAATTAAAATATATTTTGGAAGCTGACGTCATAGAACAACAACAACGACCACCGGAAGCCAACAAATACCCTGACGCTTCTGTGAGAAGAAATTTTTCAAAGTTGCTTGGCGCTTCTGACAATGATTTATAAAATACATGTACATGTACATGTAAAGTGATACTCGTGGCTCGGTAAAACTTCGCAGCAGACGAAATAACAACCTCCATTCTCCGATAAAATGATTTGCTTCTTTCATGCATCGTGGCATATACAGCTCGGGAAGCGTGGCGTGGACTATTAGGGAAAACATGGCGGAGCTACCTGGAAACGTATAATGCCGACATATTTTGGCTAGTACCATTAAAGTTACTGATATTTTCGAGTGCTGGGCGCATAATTTCTTTTTTTTTTTTGCTTTAGTGCTGGGCGGCCGAAGTTAGTCCCAGGCGCTTAAAAGTCACAGTGAAGCGTACAGTCAAGGGTTCCCGATGGGCATGACAGTGCACTCGAGTCATCAATAAATAATAAAAAAATAATTATAAATTAAATTTTCATCAGAACTTGCTGGTAACAATGCCCTAATGCACGTTCATGCCAAAAATCAAGGTTCTAATGTTAACGGTTCTCCTTATTTTGCCGACGAAAGGATTCGGATGGACTGACTCACTCACTCACTCATTACCGGACAATTTGCGATCTGTAGCCTACTTCGTAGGAATAAAACTATACCCGGTGCTTAAGGTTATGATACTGTTCCACACTGGTTAATTGTATCCAGCAAATATTGCTGAATGCGACGTTAAACCTTAATTCTCTCTCTCCTTGTATCCAGCAATATACAAAAAAAACATTTTAAAAAAATATTCTTGAAAATATTTTGCCGCAATATTGAATTTTGATAGCGTTTCAGAAACACCAAAACTCATTGTATATGACGCTACAGTGTCGCAATTTGTATGACCAATTTTTCGGCTTTCTCATTTAATCTCACCTTGTCTGGGGGAGGACACTTTCCGCTCCACCTGTTGTTTTCTGCTCCTATCTCCGGAATGACAACAGATTGAGAGCTGAGACTCCGTAACTCTGTAGATTATCATATTGGGGTCATTTTGAGCTTATCTGCAGGACTTCCGAGGAGAGAATCATTAGCAAATTCAAGATGACGACCAGGAGGAGTACCAGAAATAGGGGACACTCCCCCCCCTTTCCCCCAGGCTGCGGTACATCCCAAATCGCACAGGGCAGATAGGGCTAAACAATAAATTAGAGAAACATTGTTTCAGTCGAACATTGTATGCACTTTTAGGAAGGAAAGAGGCGAAAAAACGAGAGATAGAAGATTTTTGAAAGATATATTTTCGAAGGAATCCACATTCCGCAGTGTTAAACTTTTCTATGAAGCTCTCCAGTTACGTGTAGGATTATGGGATCACGCTTATGAGATATGGAAGTGAGGAATTGTTATGATGAACTGTTGATAGAGCATCATCTTCAGTTTCGCGATCCACTCGATCATGTTGTTACATGTACCTGAAGTACGACGGCTTGATCCCATCAAAGTGGTAACTGCGACTATTCTGTATCCGCCAGTTAACTCTCCCTGTAATAATTGTTATAATTTGCAAACACCGTTCACATTATCCAACGCCTGGTGACTGGAATAAATCTATAAAAAATATTACAGTGGTTCTTGGAAATTTTCATTGTGTGACTTTGAACTTGGAATTTGAGAGAGAATTGTAACGGTATGTATAGTCGGATTCAGTAAATATTTTTGCTAAAACGTATCCGACATAACAATTTATACCGTTGATACAAGCTGAGTATACGAATTTTATATCTCAAAAAGGTTATACAAGGTCAACTGTTGTCTTTATGAGGGGCAAAAGGTTATCATGAAAATAAGCTAAAGGTCATTCTTGAGAGGTGGCTGATCGTCAATTCACATCTTGTGAGCTCCTATTGTTTTCTCCCTCATATTTTGAGAGTAGTAATACACATTGTGCACTGATGTGACATATTTACTAAAAACGAATATTTGTACAAGGGAACCTAAATGACCTAAGATAATTTTAGGAGAAGAAAGTGCTAGGGTAGAGAATGAATCCTTTGGTCAGCGTCGGATCTCCACATAGACTGAATAAGAACTTGCATTCTTCTAACATTTTCCCCGTTTCGGATGTTTCTCTAATCCAACAGTCACATAGTTCATCGAAAGACTTGAAGGGGTTAAAAAAATTATTGATTGGAATTTTCCACTTCTTCCTGGAATACAATGCACCGCGTCCCATCCCCCCACCAAATAAAGATTGATAATCCCATGAGTTTTTCAAAAGTAGTAACCAGCCCCCCTCCCCCTATACCACCTAGCCCACCATATAACCATCCCCAGTTACCACCTAGGGACCGCGTGGATACTTCATAGTCTCCACATGAACAGCTGCAATAAAAGGGCGGCTGAGATACTAAGGCTGCGTCCGAGAATCCACCATAGTAGTATACAGGTCCTTATGGCCGTGGACCAATCAGAATTGAGAACGAAAGTAGGTCAAGTATGACGCGTTTGACGTCATTCTGTGACGTAATTAGGGCGTGGTTGTAAGAAACCGGAAAAACCGGTTTTAAGAAACCGGTAAAACCGGTTTAACCGGTCGTAGGAAACCGGTTAAACCGGTTTTGTGACGTAATTAGGGCGTGGTCGTAAGAAACCGGTAAAACCGGTTTAACCGGTCGTAAGAAACTGGTCAAACCGGTTTAACTGGTCGTAAGAAACCGGTCAATCCGGTTTAACCTGTCGTAAGAAACCGGTAAAACCGGTTTAACCGGTTGTAAGAAACCGGTTTAAATTATTTAGGGCGTGGTTGTAAGAAACCGGTCAAACCGGTTTAACTGGTCGTAAGAAACTGGTCAAACCGGTTTAACTGGTTGTAAGAAACCGGTCAAACCGGTTTTGTGACGTAATTAGGGCGTGGTCGTAAGAAACCGGAAAAACCGGTTTAACTGGTCGTAAGAAACTGGTCAAACCGGTTTAACTGGTTGTAAGAAACCGGTCAAACCGGTTTTGTGACGTAATTAGGGCGTGGTCGTAAGAAACCGGAAAAACCGGTTTAACCGGTCAAACCGGTTTAACCGGTTAAAGCGGTTTAAATAGGGCGATATGGTGTCTATTTTTAGCAGTGATGCCTATTTTTAGCAGCTCCTTTGTTAGCTACCAATAAAAACATCACGTGACCCTTTGACGGCTAAAAGGAGAGAGTTTTCGAGTTCAGTGGTCACATGCCTCTGGCGCACGAAGGTGCGTTTTTACGTATTTTGTAGATGTCTCGGTATACAATGGATGACGAGAAAACATTTGATGAAGGTAAGTTTGTATTATCAATCATTCCTTTGAGCACAAGCAGTTCGTTTCTTAAAAGAAGGTCTTTCATATATTATAGACTGACACAACGCAGTGTATTAGAGTAAATGGCATGAATAGTTAACTAGCTGTGAGGGTTAAATTATATGCCTCGGAATGTCACAGTCTACCGAGCATCTATTGCCCTTGTCGGGGCGTAACGGTCCATTACACTTTAGCGATCTCCTTTGATACGTGCCGGTGCACACTGAAACGACATTCTTTCTTTGATTTTCCTAGTCTAAAACAGTTGGATAATCTAGGTTTATTATTTATTATGCCTTTAATATATAAATAGGGAGAATTTCTGTTAAATGTTGGTCATACCGGCGGATGCGTATATAGTTAACTGACCGTACGGGTTAAAACCGTGTACATCGTATTGTCTCAGTCTACCGAACATCTATTGCCCTTGTCGGGGCGTAACGGTTCATTGCACTTTAGCGATCTCCTTTGATACGTGCCGGTGTACACTGAAACGACATTCTTCCATTGAATTTTCCTAGTCTAAAACAGTTGGATAATATAGGTTTAGTATTTATTATGCCTTTAGTATATAAATGGGGAGAATTTCTGTTAAATAGTGGTCATACCCACGGATGCGTGTATAAACTGCCCGTGCGCGATAAATTATATGCCTCTCATTGTCACAGCCGACCGCACATCTATTACCGCAATGACCCTGCACACACATACATGTAGATTTGGTTCTTCTGTAAATTGGCGCCTAATTTTAGTCCAGTTTCTTTGTACTCTGGCCGTTGATAGATTGTTATTCGTTCCGTGTCACCTGCATGGTATATGGTTAATGTCTCTGTCTCTGTCGGTGACTTCTATAGACAAACTTTAAAAAGCCGTACACACCTGTCTCGCCGTATATCGGGTTAACGGGGGGAAAACGGTCAACTCTCTTGTTACCTCAATTATTTAAGAACTCTAAAAAATTAAAAGGTATAGGAGATTAAAAGCTACAAGTTAAATCTTGTCTTATACTACTACAGATACTACACATATTTCATTGGATAGACGGTGGCTGAAAGAAAGAACACAACTACGGTTGTTAAAGTTCAAAGTATATATTTATTCATACAAATTAATTTAGTAATACCAGTTTCAAAACGGAAATACAAACTGAGAAATCTTAATACCCAAACGTCAATTTCATTTCCATAACCCTGTGAAAGAGCTGATGGTATATCGATAACGAATGCAACGAATGAATTCCCTCTTCTTCGTAAACTTCCGCAATGTCGTTTATATCGGATTCATGATCATCAATCGCTTTAGCCATGAAGAGATCCCACAAACACACGTCATTCTCGACATCATTGTTATCATCATCATCATCATCATCATCATCATCATTCGCAACTTCTCCGTCATCATTATCGTCGTCATAATTACCTTCATCATTCCCATCATAGTCGTCATCATCATAATCATCAGCATCGGCGTCAGTAGCGTCGATATCATTTTGATCACCATGCATTAGACGCATATGTCTGACCATACTATCGCGACGAGAGAATGTCTTCTGACAGAACGGACATGAACTCGACATGGTTCCCGGTCAGAGGTCGAAAACGGACTGAGGCTAATACTGTACAAACGACCTTATATGACCACACACACACACACACACCCACACACATACACACACACCACACAAACACACACACACACACACACACGCACACAGAGCTCTGCCACATAGGGGCTCCCACCACCACACACCACCACCAACACACACACACACACACACACCACACACACACACACACACCCACACCCACACACACACACACACACACACACCTGGTGCACCCACCTGGTGTGTGGTGTTGGTAGTGGTGTGTGTGTGTGTGTGTGTGTGTGATCATATAAGGTCGTTTGTACAGTATTAGCCTCAGTCCGTATTCGACCTCTGACCGGGAACCATGTCGAGTTCATGTCCGTTCTGTCAGAAGACATTCTCTCGTCGCGATAGTATGGTCAGACATATGCGTCTAATGCATGGTGATCAAAATGATATCGACGCTACTGACGCCGATGCTGATGATTATGATGATGACGACTATGATGGGAATGATGAAGGTAATTGTGACGACGATAATGATGACGGAGAAGTTACGAATGATGATGATGATGATGATGATGATGATGATGATGATGATGGTGATAACAATGATGTCGAGAATGACGTGTGCTTGTGGGATCTCTTCATGGCTAAAGCGATTGATGATCATGAATCCGATATAAACGACATTGCGGAAGTTTACGAAGAAGAGGGAATGGATGAACCAACTGCTCATCAGATGGCATATGACAAGCTTTTACCCAGAATACAGACAAGGTTCCGAAATATCTACGTCTATAATTTAAGGTTATGGAGAGAACTACGGAAGCACCCGATTCATCAGAAAGTAATGGCGACAAAGAAACGGATGCGTGAGGAAGACGACTTATCAGACGATGAAGCAGAAGAGTCTGCCGTTGAGATGCGCAAATTCTTGATAAACAGACTTTTACCGTGCGAGTACACAAGACAACCGGTCAAATCCTTCGATTAGTTGATTTCACCACCAGGGCGTGCCGTTGCATTCGTTATCGATATACCATCATCTCTTTCACAGGGTTATGGAAATGAAATTGACGTTTGGGTATTAAGATTTCTCAGTTTGTATTCCCGTTTTGAAACTGGTATTACTAAATTAATTTGTATGAATAAATATATACTTTGAACTTTAACAACCGTAGTTGTGTTCTTTCTTTCAGCCACCGTCTATCCAATGAAATATGTGTAGTATCTGTAGTAGTATAAGACAAGATTTAACTTGTAGCTTTTAATCTCCTATACCTTTTAATTGAGGTACCGGTAACAAGAGAGTTGACCGTTTTCCTCCCGTTAACCCGATATACGGCGAGACAGGTGTGTACGGCTTTTTAAAGTTTGTCTATAGAAGTCACCGACAGAGACAGAGACATTAACCATATACCATGCCGGTGACACGGAACGAATAACAATCTATCAACGGCCAGAGTACAAAGAAACTGGACTAAAATTAGGCGCCAATTTACAGAAGAAGCAAATCTATGTGTGTGCAGGGTCATTGCGGTAATAGATGTGCGGTCGGCTGTGACAATGAGAGGCATATAATTTATCGCACACGGGCAGTTTATACACGCATCCGTGGGTATGACCACTATTTAACAGAAATTCTCCCCATTTATATACTAAAGGCATAATAAATACTAAACCTATATTATCCAACTGTTTTAGACTAGGAAAATTCAATGGAAGAATGTCGTTTCAGTGTACACCGGCACGTATCAAAGGAGATCGCTAAAGTGCAATGAACCGTTACGCCCCGACAAGGGCAATAGATGTTCGGTAGACTGTGACAATACGATGTACACGGTTTTAACCCGTACGGTCAGTTAACTATATACGCATCCGCCGGTATGACCAACATTTAACAGAAATTCTCCCTATTTATATATTAAAGGCATAATAAATAATAAACCTAGATTATCCAACTGTTTTAGACTAGGAAAATCAAAGAAAGAATGTCGTTTCAGTGTGCACCGGCGCGTATCAAAGGAGATCGCTAAAGTGTAATGGACCGTTACGCCCCGACAAGGGCAATAGATGTTCGGTAGACTGTGACATTCCGAGGCATATAATTTAACCCTCACAGCTAGTTAACTATTCATGCCATTTACTCTAATACACTGCGTTGTGTCAGTCTATAATATATGAAAGACCTTCTTTTAAGAAACGAACTGCTTGTGCTCAAAGGAATGATTGATAATACAAACTTACCTTCATCAAATGTTTTCTCGTCATCCATTGTATACCGAGACATCTACAAAATACGTAAAAACGCACCTTCGTGCGCCAGAGGCATGTGACCACTGAACTCGAAAACTCTCTCCTTTTAGCCGTCAAAGGGTCACGTGATGTTTTTATTGGTAGCTAACAAAGGAGCTGCTAAAAATAGGCATCACTGCTAAAAATAGACACCATATCGCCCTATTTAAACCGGTTTAACCGATTAAACCGGTTTGACCGGTTAAACCGGGTTTTCCGGTTTCTTACGACCACGCCCTAATTACGTCACAAAACCGGTTTGACCGGTTTCTTACGACCAGTTAAACCGGTTTGACCAGTTTCTTACGACCAGTTAAACCGGTCAACCACGCCTAAATAATTTAAACCGGTTTCTTACAACCGGTTAAACCGGTTTTACCGGTTTCTTACGACAGGTTAAACCGGTTTGTCCGGTTTCTTACGACCAGTTAAACCGGTTTGACCAGTTTCTTACGACCGATTAAACCGGTTTTACCGGTTTCTTACAACCACACCCTAATTACGTCACAAAACCGGTTTTACCGGTTTCTTAAAACCGGTTAAACCGGTTTTACCGGTTTCTTACGACCACGCCCTAATTACGTCACAAAACCGGTTTAACCGGTTTCTTACGACCGGTTAAATCGGTTTTACCGGTTTCTTACAACCACGCCCTAATTACGTCACAGAATGACGTCAAACGCGTCATACTTGACCTACTTTCGTTCTCAATTCTGATTGGTCCACGGCCATAAGGACCTGTATACTACTCACCATATTCTCGGATCTGAATGTTAGTTGCCGAGGGATGCTTTCCTGTAGTGTCATATGGTTGCTTTTTAGTCACCAGACGTCGTCAGTTTTTCCCACCTCTTGCATATCGCTCCAATCTATTACATAATCGATCTTGAATATGTGTACTTATTACCGCTCAAATCGATGCCAGAGATAGTGTGACCACATCATTTAAGATTTTCACATGAAGAGTTACAATAATAAGCGTGGCTGAGATATAAATACTACAGGAATCAGTTTTTTTTGTTCTTGCGATGCATAATGCTCTCAGAGCATTGGTCTGTGAGTTCATGAGATTTCTCACCATTGTATAATGCGCTTAACCGAGTCAATCTAAGTAAGCCATTTTTATGGAATATATCTGGGGCTATAAATCTGAGCAAAATTGAAACTTATGTGCTAATTTATAACACTTTGTGCTCTATAAACTATAGATATTTTCTTTTTTCTGACAAAATCGCATTATTTTCGGAAATGTGGTTCACATAGCAACCAATATCAATGGTTTCATTCCTGAAAGTTCATGGATTATGAAATTTACATTATTGGATATGCAGTATCAATGGTCTACATGATTATAAACATACTTGTACACTTCATCTAATTATTTAAGTAATCTGCACTACAATGCTTGACTGCCGGTTACCATGGTAGCCATAGCCCTTAAATTCCCGAAAGTGATATTCAATTACCAGTAAAACAATGGAAGTGCAGTGTAAAACAGGCAGAATCCCATGTATTATAAAAAAGAAGATGTCATTTATCGCCAGATGATGATCAAAGCTCATATTTTACATCAAATTTGTTAGAAATTCAGCAGTCTTAGAAGTGTGATATCTGTGTAAGCGGTGAGAATATTTTAATGAAATAATAGCCAACATTCTCAAAACAAAGGGAGATTTATTGCCAATTTAGGTCCGCCATTAATTTAAAAGGGAAACTCAAAGCAAAATTAAGATTTCTGGACATTTGAAACTTTATTTCATGAAAATATACCACCTGGTTGCTGAGACATCGGTCTTCAAAGAGTTTTGGGTCTGGTACAAATCTGGTATACAAATGAGCATTGCTGATGTCACGAAGTGAGCTAGAGGTAATTCGATAGAGGAATAGTGGCATATTTTCGTCTCTAAATCACATAGGATTCTGATTTTTTTGCATTCCGTTACCAATTCGTTTTTTACAGGTTATTGGGTATCACTTTAGCGACTTCCTTACAAATAGTTTCAGAAATAAGCTTACCATAGCAACCGGTATCCAAGCGTTTTATTGCAGGAAATAAAATATTGGAAGTGATTTGGAACTTTCCAAAATAAAGCCCCTAGTAACCTGTTGCTGTGGTAACCATATTCCTACAAATGTTATATTATTTTTCAAAAACAAACGTATCTAGTTAGTATTATGCTATAAATAAGGAATATGATAGGTTTGAAAGATTCAATTCATAGTTCTGTTAATATTCCAACATCAATCGAGCTAAATATCTTGAGTTCCCTTGGCGACATCACCAAATATCATTTGCGCAGAATCCTTGAATAACAGATTTACATTTCAACCGTCAATATCTCTACAACTGTTTGCATTATCTACGCGCGTTGAACGAAATCTTTTCTCAGATTCGTGAACATTTTCTACTCCTACAAGTGACCGCAGACCATGAGGGTTCCCCTTTAACAATATTATCACTGTACCCGAGAGATTACATATCGAGAAGTTGATCATCATGTATAGATATGACCCTATATACTCAGCTAGATTGATCTCTCCAGTTGTACTGATAATCAAGAATATATCTTAGGTTTTTCTTTAGTAAAAGATTACTGAACTTTAAACTTCATTTGTTACTAAAATAAAGGTTTCGAAGTTCGTGTACTTGACATTCCTGGTTCATGTGATTTTCATTCATTTTATTAACATGTTTTGTATATGCATTGGATTAGGAATTCAACCATTTGCATGAAAATCTTAACCTTATGTGGGCTGAGCTTTTTGGGAGCTGCCCAGGCCTGGGGAGGGGCCATTTCGACCCCCCCCGCACCCTAAACGATTTTTCTTACCTCTTGAGCTAGGAAGCTGAAACTTACCGCTTAGTAAATATTAATGTGATGTGAAATAAAATAGTTCTTGCCCACTTTTCATCGCGGATAAGCAGAACTTTTGAAGAAAATTAACGAAAATATCATTTTTCTGGTACCCCACGTGGCCGCCATCTTGAATTTACCCATGATCGTTTACTCTGAGGGTTATACAAATAGGCTCAAAATGGCCCCATGATAATAAGCTATAAAATCACGGAGTGTAAGCTCTCAATTTTTGTCATTCCGGAGATAACGCAGAAATTTTGGTAAGGGGAAGGCATTGCCCCCTGTCCCCCTCCCCCCCGGCCTGGTAGGGTTAAGACGATAATTTTTATATAACTGCAGATTATTGAATGTGTACATGTATTTGAGTGGATAAAATGTATTTCTTTGGAAAAAAGCGAGTTTCTATTGTCGGAAACCTTCTGGAAACCGACTTGGAAATTGTATCAGTACAGAGTTTCCGGATGAACAAACTCGAGCCGTTCACGGATTTCGAGCTGTGGAAACTATGAACATGTACCAATAAAAGTGTTGTGATATGTTCAGAAGCATCGTACTAAATTACACTTCGACTTACCCATATTTCACACATAGGTTTATCGGTACGATTTCGTTATCTCGCATACCCTTGTGCCTATATAGGGTAGATAATCTGATATCAGTTTATTCAGAATGAGTTATATTAATATGAAAATATTAGCTTAACTATAGGTCATATACAATCTTACATCTATACTGTAGAAAGAACCGTCCGTGTCTGCGGTCTGTCGGTCTGCGGATGTGCCGCGGCCCGCCCGGAATGTGACAGTACGGGCAACAACGGAAATCCAAGTGTTGCATAACATGATATTAGGATGCATTAACAAAAGCGTTAATTGGATTGTTGTATCACGTCACAGTACGACGTTATGATTGAAATATTATTCCGATTGTTACATAACGTCATAGAGGATTCGAGCGTGCGTTGTGTGTGCGTATGCTCGTCTGTCAGTGCAACTGGTCCCTATTACTGGGTAGTGGTGATATGATCTTAGCAATAAGGAAGTCTCCAAACTGTAATGGTAAGAGTATTTGCTCCTGTCCGCCAGTGGGCGTTTGAGTCGGGTAGGACAAAACCTATACAATGTATCGCTCTTGTAGCAACGTTGTATTGTGACGTCATGCGACAAACGGATATAACGACGGCATCATGACGTAAAACAAAGGGCATTACGCTTTATCTAATGACGTCGTTGGCGTTACAATAGAAAATGTCGTCTTGAACGTGGATATGAGCAAATACAAAATATTAAATTGACAAGGGTGATCTGTCATGCCACCTAGCTCAATTTTGAAGTTCTTGGAAATGCCGTTTGCTCAATTGATGTCACTATTTCAGGCCGCCCTATCTCTTTACATGTTATCCAGTCCACATTTTGTCCCCCCTGACTCGAGCGCCTACTAGCGGGCAAGGGCAAATTACTCGTACACGGACAGTTCGGAGACTCCGCTATTGTACCCTACTATTGTAGAAGTCAGAAAGGTGTAAAAATTGAGGGTTGGGGTTGGGGGGGGGGGGAAGAGCACCAACGTTCGTCCGTGCCATTGCTTGGTGATATAATCTTTGAAATGTACCCTTTGACTGTAGATGTAGGTGTAGGGGCGACGCAATCAGCCCACGGGTAATGTGCTAGTAAATATAAATAACTCGTAATCTGTATCATCGTCTGTGTGTGCATGTAAGTAACTGGCACACAGACCACACCAGTGTGAAGTACACACTCACAACCTGAGACAGTCTGCTGTGAGTCATAGTGTGTAGCAAAGATTGCATGTTTCGATTAGGAAGACAACTATGGACTTATGTGCAGGTCTCTGTCCACATGCAGTGAATTGTGTTGAAAACGTATAATTATATAGTTTAGGACCATCTTATCACGATGGAGTTTGTAGTGGAATAACATTATGCCATTAGTATGCGTTCAGCGAATTTTGTAGATATTGCAAACTTCAAGCAACTATGTAAATCGCAGAGATTTCGGTCGACCGAAGTTGATCAACTGGTTCCTTTCAAGAGGCTAAATTGATCACACAGAGAGTAAGCGTAGAACGGTTTATATTATTCATATGTAAAATATGTTGACTGTTTGATGGACAATACAGAGACATTTGTACCCTGTTACAGACCGAAACAGCTTTGGTAATACACACTGGTTTAACCAACAGCCCATCAACCTCACATAACCTGTTGATGTTCTCGCTGTAGTATTTTACATGGTGGAATTTTAATCAAGTGGTTCACTCGATCATCTTGGGTGTCATCTCGGGCATACTCGCTTGACCCCCTTAATATAGTAACTATGCCCATTTCAGTTCTTCAGTGCATGTTCACCATCATGAACATCGCTTTCGGTAATTTTTTTGCATAACTGGATATACTTTTAGTATCTTCGTCTATAACATAGGAGCCGTGCGACTGTGTGTGTATCCGTCCGTCAGTGCTACTAGGTCAGTGCAACTGGGTAGCGATATGACGAGAAGAATGGATCCCTGTGCCTGTACGGTGTGACAAAGGTGTAAGGGAGTGACATCCGTTCGTTTCACTGGGTAGTGATATCTTATAAGTTGTGCCCTGTGACTTTAGGGATTCAGGACGGTGTAGGGAATGACGCAATCACCCACGGGTAATATAGTAGTATTTATTAAATTTGAATACTATCAGGGACGAGGCAATATTTAGCAGGAGCGGCCCATTATTTTGATGGGCGGATGTGGGAGTGGGCGCATTTTTTTTGCACCTTTTTCGGTGAGTGATAACTTTCGCGAATGAGGATGGGAGAGGGGGTTACAGATTCTTAGTCACCTGAAGCGAGGTGTGTATCAGTGTTATAATCGTATTTCAGGGTAGGCTACATGTATATGAGAAAATACAATATATGCTAACGGCGAGTATTTCAACGTCCAATCTGGGAAGATATTGTTTTTTGCCCTGACTGAAATGTTTCATAATCGTAGATAACTTTTCATACCACTTTTTACATTGATTTGTTGATTTGTTGCAAAATAGAGAATGTATTTCATCCAATATGTTATATGTATCTGACAGAACAATTATTGGCTATAGCAGGTAGAATTGTCAACATTCATTCGTGAGAGACATGCTCTAAAGTCCAAACTGAAATGTTAAATATAGATGCAATTCTGGATTACATTTCCACGTTTGGAGCTTATTGGTTGGAAATTAAAAGATGTAAAGCGATCTGTGTTCCAAAACATTAAATGTATAAGCAATAATACAGTTTTGACTGGGAAGTGGGTCGGTACTGTTTTTGAAGGGGCGGGGTGAATACTTTTTAGTTCTATGAAGGGAGGGGGACTTTTGTTGACTGTTTCTTTTAACGCCCCCCGTAATTAACATCTTTCAATGACTATATTAATCGCTGACATTAGATTTAGCAAACACTGATAAGGTACATTTATGGAAACTATTATCGTTAGGCATCTTGGAACTTCAAGAATTCAACAATGTAAACTTCAACAATGTGACATGCTCGAAAGCATATTTTGTTCAGTTTAGTTTAGCCGGGATCCCAGGCCAGTCCCCTATCTCCTCAAAGCGGGCGTAAGAACTAGTCACAGAGAAACCTATTTCATCAGGAGTTTACATTACATCATGAATTAACTGTATTTTGCCAAACTACCAGAGTTACCTTTTTCATGTAGGAAACAAGTTATATGTTATTTACTCCACTTTGGATGCTAGTGAAGGTATTTGAGAATTGTCGGTTGAACTTTATTACCCTGTAAACGTACGTAAAGCTACATTGTAAACTCGTTTGCGCCCATCTACGATGTGTGTAGACAACACTTCAAATTTAATAAAATCGGTTCTTTTACTTCATTGATAAATATAGTCAATAGCGATGTTATTAATTTTTGTGGTTGTGGAATGACCAACATGTGGTTTATCGTCATTCGAAAAGC
>JAVTVY010032756.1:0-150093 GCA_036873755.1 Hanleya hanleyi
GCATCTGGCTTCAAAATGATCTTATGTTCAACAACATGTGACAGGCCCAGTCCTGGATTGTCATCTGTAACAAAAACATCTTTGTTTGCATAAAACAAGGTGTGTAACTGGTGCATATTATCATCAGACAAGTCACAATTAGAAAGATGGAAATTTGACAAAAATTCTGGTGATATTCACCCAAACATCGCCCACGAATGCCCGTGCTCGATAACCATAGGCCTCACCCATCTTTGATATGGTCAGTGGTTCTAAATGTGTTTTGGGGTTACTGGCTTGCACAAAGAATGCCAGTTGGAACGGTAGACCTTCATATCCCTATCCTGCTTCTGTAACTTTAATTCTTTTTTCAAAATAGTAGCATGGAATTCATCCAGAGACTGGGTTGGCTTCAAGTTGAGATGTTGAAATAGCTCAGCCTCCACAAGTAATTGAGGGCTACTCTGGGAATCACTGTGAGTGTACCTGTCGCGAAATACCGTTTTTAAATTTTCCCAACAAGACTTGTCATGTAAGTTAAGCCAAATCAGAGCAGGGCCCTGAAGGTGAATGTGGAATGCGGCAATTTTGCGAGAATCTTCAGGTGCATTTAGGGTTGCAAAGCATTGAAATTCCTGTAGAAATTTATTGAGATTCTCATAGCCTAAGCCCTTAAATTTTGGTAAGTCTACTTTGAGGTAATGCAACATATTGGTGGCGATCTTTCGTTTACTACTGAAACTGGAAAATGGAGGGGTAGATTACGAAGGGGGGGGGGGCACAGTTTGTAGTAATCGGAACAAATGTAGATGACCAACGGGGACCACAGTTTTTAGTACCGTAATCGGCAAAAGTTCATTGAAATATCGTCAGACAAATTGTGCAGATCAGCGACATACTCCTGAAGAAATACATCTTCCCCGATAAGAACATCACGGTCATAAATAAACTGCTGAGATGGAGATAAAAGTTCATACCCGTCTGGTATATACGCCATAAAAGTTCACAAAGTTGCCAAGTTTCGTAATCGATTAATCACAGTCACACTCACAGTAGGTCACTTAGTGTGGTCAAACGTAGGCCATGGATTTGTAGATCGACAACATGAGATCGATGAAACATCGAGCAACAGCAATCACAAACCATTTCATTTTTCGGTACAACATGATAGTTCACAACAGTCGAGTTCATCATTTAATTGTTGGATTCAGTCATTGGTGAAAAATTGATTCACCGGAAGCACGTGGATCAGAAATTTCCCGGAATGACGACAACAACAACAGTCAATTCAGCAATCACAAACCAGTTCATTTACACCGCGATCCACCCGGGTTCACGTCTGGGAATCGTTTTAGATTCTCCACACCAGGTGGTGAAATGTCCAGGGGCAATTGTCATAGATCCGTCATACATGAGGGGTAGACTGACGAACTAGGTCGTTTCAATCTACCGGTAATTCTTTTTATTCTGAATCTTGACTTTATAAGGCCTGATACACCAGGCTCGTTGGAAGCATTTTTCGATTGGAATGAATTGGCTACTATCCCAGCACTTAAATCTAGGGCCAAGGGGCCGCGTAGGCCTCGTAAACTCTGGGATTCTGGAATGGCTGGAGAGGAGTTCTGGCCAATTGTTGATGATTAAAATCGCAAATCATCAGTAGTAATGAAAGGTTATACTATCATTTGACATTTGACCTACTCCCGGTTGACATTCCGGTTCCGGTCACGTGACCGAAAGTGACCCTTGATCCCGCGCATGCAACGTCTGGTGACGTTTCACAACGTTTTCCAATAGGCTTTTCACGCTCGCGTGTCATCACATAATGGAGTACCCAAGTACATCCATCCATCCATCCATCCATCCATCCAGTGCCAGTAGTCTGGCTCTGGAGAACATGGAGGTACAGGGCCGTGGTGATGTTATTATCCAGATGGCTCAATCATTTACAGCTGAACTTGTGATGTCACCGTAAAAATAATAGTTTTTTTTTATTTGGGGGCGATCATTGCATCACCGGTCCATTCCCGCTTGAAGATCCCCGAGATACTTTTGTCAAAGGTGTAATGTTTTATCCCCGGCAATCAGCGATCCCGTTAAGCTTCGTACCAGGCCCATAGTTTCGGTTTGACCAAGGATTCCCAGTCCGGGTTGGGGACGGTCATGTATTGAATCCATCTCAATCAAGAACGAGTCACAAAATACACCCAGGAAGTGCAGCATAAGGTGATTGGCCAACTGGTATACAACCGATCTGCAGCGGGAGGTTGTACAAGATTTTACTTGAGGGGAACCCGAACGTGTTGTTGTCAATGGCCTCCATGCGACGGTACAGGGTGAATTTATAAGCTTGTGGGCTTGCTTGGTTGTGCGAATCTGAATGTCGTCGTGGCGGCCCTCGTTGGTCACAGTTTAACGTCGCCGCTGTTGTCCAGCAATTTCTTCGTTTCCTGAAGGTTTTTGCTGAGGTCGACATCTCCTTGGTGACAGACGGTGGTCACAGCTTCCTTGGAGAAGGCGTTGGGGATGAATTGCATTACCTGGTAGATTTTAGTGACTCCTAGGACGTGACTCCGTTACCAATAGAGTAAGGGGATTCCCAGCAGCAGAATCTGCTGTCCAAACCTACTTCCGATCAGCATACACCGGTGTTGTGTGAGTAAATCATGTTTCGCGGCATATGCCCGCATGGTGAGCCCAATGCCGTCTCGCCCCACCTCAGTAATGAATATGGGTGGGCATTCGGCAAACTTCGCTTTCAGATGGTCGGAGACGTGGAGATAAAATACAAGTGTCTAGTCCGTCATTCAATATTCATTCGTCGTCCATTAAAGTAAGACCTAATTCATATAATAGCGTTAGCTACAAATTAGAAGAACAAATCATAGTATACATAAAACTAGGCTAGTTTCCTGCAAGAGAGGAGCGGTCAACAGATTTCAATGATGCCAGCAAGACATCATCGCGTTCTAAAAATATTACTGCAACACTGTAACACCACGAAAACCGTAAAGATATTCTGTCTGAACAGTGCATAGGATTTTTATCATGTCGGTGATGGTTCGAAAATCCAGCAGCCGGTCATGGGCGTGTAGAAAGGTGTACCATTCGAGCTGACGCCGTAGCATATGGTGGAACTCCCATAGTTGTACACAGGGGTAGTTGTAGCGCCCTGCTCTGAGCGACCACTCATGACCGTGCCAGTAGCATCTGTGGAACTGGGACACGGTTTCCACCGAGAGGCGCCGATCTCCAATTCGTTTTTCCGTGTGGTTGGCTTGATGATGGGTCCTCCCGCCACGTCACTGAGCTTCCAAATCGAACCATTGTTCCGCCAGATGTTCAGGGAGCCACTGAGTATAATGGCCCACAGGCATGAGTTGAGCCAACCACGCTAGGTAGAGGGCGTTGGCGTCGATACCGATTATTTTCTGACAGTTTCTCACCGCCTCAAGTTGGATGTGATCTTTTTCATGATATCGATTAAAAATGATACTGAGACCACGCGTTCAGGTGGTCGGAAACGTGGAGATAAAATACAACTGTCTAGTCCGCCATTCAATATTCATCCTTCGTCCATTAAAGTATTTCCGCGTCCATAACCAAAAGACCTAATTCCTATAATAGCGTTAGCAACAAATTAGAAGAATAAATCATAGTATACATAAAACTAGGCTAGTTTCCTGCAAGAGAGGAGCGGTCAAAAGATTTCAATGATGTCAGCAAGACATCATCACCTTCCAAAAATATTACTGCAACACTATAACACTACGAAAACCGTAAAGATCTTCTGTCTGAACAGTGCATAGGATATCTGTCATGTCGGTGATGTTCGGAAATTCAGCAGCCGACCATGGGCGTGTAGAAAGGTGTACCATTCGAGCTGACGGCATAGCATCTGGTAGAACTCCCATGGTTGTACACAGGGGTAGTTGTAGCGCTCTGCTCTGAGCGAACACTCATGACCGTGCCAATAGCATCTGTGGAACTGGAACACGGTTGGCTTTTTATTGATGATGGCGAATCCGTCCATCGAGAGGCGCCGATGTCCAATTCGTTTTTCCGTGTGGGTTGCTTGGCGATGGGTGCTCGCGCCTCGTCACTGAGCTTCCAAATCAAGCCATTGTTCCGCCAGATGTTCAGGGAGCCACTGAGTATAATGGCCCACAGGCATGAGTTGAGCCAACCACGCTAGGTAGAGGGCGTTGGCGTCGATACCGATTATTTTCTAACAGTTTCTCACCGCCTCAATTTGGATGTGATCTTTTTCATGATATCGATTAAAAATGATACTGAGATCTCCCAGTGCTTTCCTTTAAAGCAGTCAAACATGTCAGATGCCGCAGGGTCAGGCCGGAAATACTGATACACTCCTTAACACATACCCACCCATGCCTCGGTAGAAGGCGGTCATTTTGCCGGTAGCTTCCAGGAAAGGGACGACATCCAGATTGTTGTAATATACAAGGAAATCCCGGAGAGTCCGCATCCCGTCATGGACCCACACCAGTTGGATTTCGGTATAGAGGGCGTCGGATAACGCTTCTGCTTTAGAACCGTTGTAGAAAGCTGCTTGGGTGAAAGTTGCATCTCTTCAGACGGTCCAGTTGGATCATGTAGGTATACGGAAAGCAGACTTTGCTCTGGGCGCAGTCGTCTTCAAAGTCAACATGCTCGGTAAAATAGCGTTGTTCCATGACCTCAGTGCCTTCGTCAGCCAGCTCCTCAAATATGGTGGTGAAGACCACCCACCCCCACCGAAATTCTGTTTGACGGTGTGGTCGCAGGGTTTCACGTGACGATGTAAGTGGATATATTGCTTGAACAAGCGATGACATCTGGCATACCTGTACGGCCCCACGTAAAATGGTCCGGGCCAACTTGGGTGGGGCAGTCGTCAGTACATGGAGCGTCAGGGTGTGCTTCCGTACTGGGGGGGGGGGACATCCTGCACACAGAATGCTGGAACCCTTAACCCCAACATGTTTATTGTTTGTATACTATGACAAAAGAGATTAGATCAACAAAAATGGTGTGTTCTATATATTTTTATTACTCCAGCACTCACACACCAGTTGAGGGAGCCACTGTGTTTGTGTTTAGATATATAGATAGATATATAATTTATTTGCATATTGTCCCATCGTGTTTTTCGTGGTGAGACGTGAAAAACAAGACCAAACAACCCATAGTAAAATAAAAAATAAATAAAAAAAATTACCACTCCCATACCCCATACAGGCATTTTCCCGTATATTGTATAATACATATAATTGTAGGAGTAAAGTCCGTGTTCCGCTTTTTATATTTTCGGGGACAAATCCTCATTTTACATGCACCCACCCATGACTGGATCGCCCTGGTGGAGCGGGGACACCTCACTCAACCCAATCAGTCAATTAGGGGTCCCTCTCGCCCCTGAAGATTGCCGAACATTCTCACGAAAACCCACCTTTTTGGGACTACTTTCTGTCCGAGTAGGCAGACCACATCACCGCCAGACCGCATCATCGCGGAGAAATACATCCCCAAGGGCACGCCCGATTCACGCAGACCGGAAGCGACGTCATACTTGCGCAAAACACTCCTGCGCACACCTCCCCATGACCTCCACGAAACCTCCACTTACCTGCGCAGAAACAGCTGCGCACTCGTCCAAATGCGCGCTGATTTACGCATTGTATACTACTATGGGCGCTCCCTGAATATAGGCCCGATTGCATCCGGCCACAGTTTCGGAAGGACATCTATGTACCGCCTTGTATTCTTGGCCTTAAAGTCCCTTTACATTAAGGTCCCTTGTACATGCGGCCGTAAATGATTCTACATGAGGCCTTTGAACATCCGATTGAATCTTTCGACGATAGAAGCATTGATCTCGTTGTACGTGTGAAAAAGAACACCTTATGGGCTTTCAAAACCGTTGAAAGGGTCTGTTAAGGAATTCCTTGACTTCATCGGTTTGAAAATACAAAGGTTTCCAAACCATCTTAAACATGCCCATGAACGCATCCACGAGATTTACCCCCGTTTTCGTTCGCATAAGTATGATCCACGCCTTCTTCGACAGGATATCGATGCACGCCAAGACATACCGATTCCCATCGTTGTGTTTGGCGAAGGCGCCCTTATCGATCAAATCCGCTGATGACTAGGTTCCGTAGAAAATGACGGCCGACAGCTCGATGTATTTATAGGTGTCTTGTTTTTGGGCCAATCTCGGACTTGATTCCGTTTTATACATGGGTTCTAGCGCCTCGAAAGAGGGTTGATGATGCACTTTAGGCGAACGGACTGTCGGGGCTATAACATAGGGTGTCCAACACCTCCAGCTCTTCTTGTTGAAGAATAACGTCTGGGCACGGCGTTCACCCTTTTATTGAGGTTTCACTTTGTTGACTCAGCATATCCGGATAATTTATGGCGTCGTCGTCCTCCACCGCTGGACTACGGGTGTCAAGTACGACATCCTTGTAGTACAAGCGTCTTGTCCGTCATCATCAATATTCAGCCGTCGTCCATTAAATAACTTCTGTGTCCATAATCCAAAGACCTAATTCATATAATACCATTGTCACCCAATTAAAGAATAAATCATAGTATACATAACACTAGTCTAATTTCCTGCAAGAAAGAAGCCGTCAACAGGTTTCAATGATTCCAGCAAGACATCATGATAATATCAAATCCATATCGCTGATCAGTATTCTTAATCCATCAATTGTATTTGTAAAGACGGCATCTCAGCCACGCTTTGATTGGGACTGTTCATATGAACACTACGACGGCCTGGAAATACATAGGTTCATACGACCCCTAGCCCCGGGTTAAGCGGAATTAGGCACAAATTACGAAACGTACCGCCATAGATTTTGCAAGTTACGCTCGTATGCGATACGTATCGCCAAAATTGAGAAACTGCAAGTGAAGGCGCTTGATGATGTAGCCGTGTTTTATAAGTTTCTGCAATACATTTTTGTGACGTTGATTAAAATCGTCACATTTTTCATAGGATGCTAGGCGAGATATGTATACGCCATATGCAGGTTCCCCTGGTATATTACTGTCGAAATAGGGATAGTTTACGATGTCGAAATTGTAATCATCTCTTTTGTCGTAAAGTCGACGACAGAGAAGGCCCGTTTCATTTTCATAGAGATATAAATCTGAATAAGATGTGCCGTTGGGGCCATCTGTATAGTTTCCTTCAAATTCTTCAATGTGTCATTTATATAGCGATTATCCACAGCAAGAAGATTGTCTATATAATGTTTGGTGAATGAAACACCCATTGAATGATATCTCTTGTATGTAGTAGAGATAAGAATACTTTATGGTTTCTGACATTAAAATATCGGTGATCAGTTTTCTTGAACACCGATACTATTAATGAACTTAGACGTTCAATAAGGTCATGATGTGGGATTGTAGTATAGGGAGTCGAGAAATCCCATGTGGATACATGTCTGTACGGTATGTGACCTTTAGCATCAAGCTTTTCGGTAAGACATTTTCAAAATCCACATGCATTCACTGCCAGAGTTCTTAGAAATAGTGGAGCAATACCTTTACAAAAATGCTTCTACCTCCTAAAAGGCCCTTGTTAACAGGGTTGAACGAAACTTGGTGGTGCAGCTTCTAGAACCAGCTATGAGTCCAGCTTTTTATGATGATTATGCAGTTCTGGGAGTCCAGTACACTTTCGGTATATCGTAATGAGTGGTTGGAAGACAAATACCTCTTTCTTTGGGAAATGTTTTGTGGTTGTTAAATAAATCTTCCAGAGTAACTGTTGTTTGGGAGTAAATAGACGTATTCGGCGATGGTGTGCTTATACTCAATCCCTTAACCAGCACCTGCTAATAGTAATATTTACATTTGAATATTATATTATTTGAAGCTTGGTCTGCCGGGACTATGATGAATTTACTCTGGAGATTTGCTAGTGCGTCCTCCATATCATGCGAACAGGCCAGTTGGTCGGGTGATCGTTCGTCAAGTGTAAACAGTTGAGCCACAATAGGCACCACCTTTACCAGGGCGTCCATAGATCGGGACCTAGGGTGAAGATACAGGTGGGGTCATTGTAACGGCTCAAGCGCGCGAAGAAGGGACGACGGTATACGTAGATGAGGCTTCCGTCGAGCTCAACGCTCAACAGCCATCGCAATTTGGTCCAGCAGTCACGGTGTAGGGCCACCGTATTCGATGTGGACTAGAGCCCGACCAGCAAACATCCTGGTCTTTTAGGTCGGCACCTCTTCCCACCTCCCTTATATGCGTTGTAATTCGCCTTATCCTTATAGACCACATCGGGTGTAAGGGAAAGGACGGCTCGCAGGAGTGGAGACAGGGTTGAGCAAATGACGTGCGAAGATTCCTATTATTCGAAAGAGGCGGACTTGACCTTTGACCTTTACACGACGTCACTTCCGGTTGTTCACCTGATCGGAAGTGAGCTTTGACCTAAAGAATGGACATGCACGGAGATTACAGGACATAGGCCTATCCGGAGATGTCAGGTGAATGAAATGCATCTGATCAAGGGGTCGGCTAGACTGGACCCGGTCCCTGTTTCATAATGTATTTTAAAGGGAAAACAAAAGGAAGTAACTCTGCCTATTAAGAAATGCTTGAAACAATAATTTTCTTATTTTATTTTTTCGTTTTTTACTTTTCTTTTTCATTATATTTATTTACTTATCAAACGTATATATTTATTAAAGATCATTTTATTATTATTAAATAGTACATATGAAATAGAGACTCATCCAGTCTAGGGGTCGGCAAGAGTTATCTGCCACTAAATTAAGCGCCAGATGTATTTTTACTACTACTTTTAACGTTACGAATTCCATATATTACGACAACATGCACCGTGAGAGATCCTAATCACCACTCGTCGGGAATGCAGTACCACGCGTGAAAGGCTTCACCACCGATCCTGACGAACCACCACGGCAGGCATGAATGGAACAGAATGCTGCTAACGATATGTACCAACGGCATTGGCCCACCATCCGCCGCTGTTTTCAACGTCATCATTCTATACAGGACTGTGCAACTTCCAATTAGTCGACACCAGTCTCGCTCACTAAGCCAATAACAATTTCAACAATCAACCTACGGCCTTTCGAAAGCATATCACCCTTGGGTACATACTACGGAGACGGATCAGCTTCGGTAATTTTACCCGCGAAATAATACACTCGTCTACCCACAGCCCTTCGTCATCACGAACCGTGCCTCAATGGAGACGGCCCTGGACCAACCGGAGACCTTGTTCTCTAGAATGATCCCATCAACAACGCCCTAATGGCAGGTGGAAATGATAATCAACCAGATGAAACAGATCAACTATCTGCCTTGATTGAAACAGCGGAAAGGTGCACACGCCTTAGTATGTGGAGCACACGGACCCTGTACCGATACCTAATTTGCTGTTTCGCTATTCAACTGGACCAGGCCCAACCCAGCAGCTGTGATCGAATTGCCAGGATCAGGAGGTGGAAAATCATCGTTTCCGTGGGGTACCCTTGTCTCAAATGGATGTAGTGGAAACGTTGTTACTGGTTAACATATTCGTCTATAGCCTGACCCAACACGCAGATGATAACAACACTGATGACTCTCAACTCGTAGCCACCCTCGTGATTCGATCTCAGGAGCGGTACTTTACCACGATGACGTTGAATATGTACCAAGAGGACACGTTCGGACATTTTCCCTACATCTCTGACATTAACCGGTATACCCAGTCCTTCCTTGTACCAAATGCCTCGAGTATTTGAACGCCCTTATCACTTACGTCACGATCAAACTCCCAGCGGTGTCTTCCACAACACAGTCACAACCACTTTTTTTTAGGACCTGGCAGATGAAAGCATTTACGTACCCATGGATTCTGGGCGTGTAATGATTTTGAAGCCCCGCTGGAAACCATCGAAACGGTTATCTGACCGGCCCGGCCTGTTTCATCTCTAATGGATATTCACCTTGGAGTATGGAGCACATACTCACACCACACCACACCAACTGCACTCCCTGACTCCAAAAACTTGACCTCAAGTGACGTCACAACCCACATTTTCAACCCACTTCCACCGCACGGTGATAAAGAGATTTCAGTGATCCCTCATACTCGCCCTGGCCACTGCACATGCGCTTATCCGGGACACACAACGACACTGAGACTGCAGACAACCAACGAGAGCCCGTTCATCGCAACACGCCACTATTCGCCCATACTGGCTAGTGTTTCATCTTAGGGGTGTATCTAGGCGCCTGGTCCCGAGTATGCCCCGATACGGGTATCCACCGATCTTGACGAACCACCACGGCAGGCATGAATGGAACAGAATGCTGCTAACGATATGTGCCAACGGCATTCGCCCACCATCCACCGCTGTTTTCAACGTCATCATCCTGTACAGGACTGTGCAACTTCCGATTAGTCGATACCAGACTCGCTCACTAAGCCAATAACATTTTCAACAATCAACCTACGGCCTTTCGGACGCATATCATCCTTGGGTACATAATACGGAGACGGATCAGCTCCGGTAAATTATACCCGAGTAATAATACACTCGCCTACCCACAGCCCTTCGTCATCACGAACCGTGCCTCAATGGAGACGGCCCTGGACCAACCGGAGACCTTGTTCTCTAGAATGAGCCCATCAACAACGCCCCAATGGCAGGTGGAAATGATAATCAACCAGATGAAACAGATCAACTATCCCATCGCCACCCCCATCATTCTACCGCCCTGATTGAAACAGCGGAAAGGTGCACACGTCTTAGTATGTGGAGTACAAGGACCCTGTATCGATACCTAATTTGCTGTTTCGCTATTCAACTGGACCAGGCATGACCCAGCAGCTGTGATCGAATTGTCAATGATTATTGGGAGCAATGCTTATGCCATCAGGAGGTAGAAAATCATCGCTTCAGTGGGATACCCTTGTCTCAAATTGATGTAGTGGAAACGTTGTTACTGTTTAACATATTCGTCTATAGCCTGACCCAACACGCAGATGATAACAACACTGATGACTCTCAACTCGTAGCCACCCTCGTGATTCGATCTCAGGAGCGGTACGTTACCACAACGACGTTGAATATGTACCAAGAGGACACGTTCGGACATTAGTAGTAACCAAAGGACCGTTCGAGTCATATTCACCCCACTGCGCATGCGCGAGAGCAAAAACTGGGGCGGTATTGGGGTGGTGTGCGCAGGAGTGTTGTGCGCAGGTATGACGTCACTTCCGGTCTGGATGAATGGGGCGTGACCTTGGGGGCATGGATTCCTCCGCGGTGATGCGGTCTGGCGGTGAGGCGGTCTGCCTCCGCGGACCGAAAGTAGTCCCAAACCCGTGGGTTTTCGTGAGAGTGTTCGGCAATCTGTAGGGACCGCTAATGGATCGATTGGGTCGAGTGAGGTATCAAAGTGAAGCATACGTGAAGGGGCATCTGATGGGCTGGGTGTGGGGTTGAAATATCGTCATTCTGCGCATGCGCGGTGGACAAAGGGTATGGAAATAGACGTTTTGGGATCTAGGTGGGCCACTAGTGGGCCGATTGGGTCGTATGAGGTATCAATGTGAAGCCTATGTGAGGGGGCATCCGCCTGCCCTAGTGTCTCGGTCGTTGTCCACATTCTGCGCATGCGCAGACAGGGAATTGTGGGAAAAGGGTATGGAAATAGACGTTTTGGGGTCTAGGTGGGCCACTAATTGTCCGATGGAGTCGAGTGAGGTATCCATGTGAAGTATTCGTGAAGGAGCATCCGACTGCACTAGTGTGTCGTTCGTGTTCGACGTTCTGCGCATGCGCAAACAGGGAATTGTGGGAGAAGGGTATGGAAATAGACGTGTTGGGATCTAGGGGAGCCCCTAATGGGCCGATGGTGTCGTATGAGGTATTATTTTGAAGCTCTCGTCAGGGAGCATGCGCCTGGACTAGTGTGTTGTTTCCATTCTTCGCATGCGCAGACAGGGAATTATGGGAAAAGGGTATGGACATAGACGTTTTGGGGTCTAGGTAGGCCCCTAATGGTCTGATGGGGTCGAGTAAGGTATCAATGTGAAGCATATGTGAAGGAGCATCCGACTGGGTGGATGTGACGTAACAGTGACATCATTCTACGCATGCGCAGTAGACCAAGGGTATGGAAATAGACATTGTGGCGCCGACATGGGTCACTATGGGTCCGATGGAGTCGTATGAGGTCTTATTTTGAAGCTCTCGTGAATCAGCATCCGACTCATGGTTCGTCCGTGTTCAATAGTCTGCGCATGCGCAGTCTGGTCGTAGTATAGAAAGCAGGCATTTTGGGGATGCGTGGGGGTGTGTTTGACCCACCACTGTGGGTCCATGGTTGTGGTTGGGTGGTGTGGGTTGTTCGCACAGACGTCACTTCCGGGTTTCACTAAAACTACCTCCGATCCCAGAAGAGTTCCAATTTTCCCGTAGACGTAGGGTCCGGATTTTCAACATCCGGGTTTTTTCCCGGCCCGGTCGCAGTGCGCGCGCTCGGGTTTACCGGCTGCACGCGCGCGCGCGGGTTAAAGGGAAGTTTCGAAGGTGTGCAAGGGCACTATATCACATCGGGGTATATATTTCATCCAAGTATAGCGGAAAGCGGTTGTCGTGAATAACAATAACAAGTTCAGCAAGGTTTATACAGTTTATTATCCCCAATGTTACATCATACTCAGGCTGGGGGAGCCGCCCTGGGTATGTTTAGTATGTTCACAGCAAAACAAATTGAAATATCATGTTTTATTATTAACGCACCGTCACATTTAATGTTTACTGAGCTCAAGTCAACGATCAGCATGTAGACATAGAGAGTATATACCGCATGTTATGCTATTCATCAGTGCAAGGGTGACGCATTCAGCCGATGAGGGTGGTCGGTCAGCTTGGTAACGAAGAACGTAGCATTGGTGACCCTCTCTACGACCGATTGTGTGTTGGGGCGTTGACGATGTGCCCATCTCAAGGGATCCACGGTGTCCAGTTTCTCCAGCATCGTCTCTAGCGACGCCCGGTTAATGATGGTGAACAGTTGGTCAAACACATGGCTGTTATTACTGGCATAATAATACTGTAACTGGTCCGTCTCTTTGTGACGTAAGATGTACCCGAAAGCGACATTCAATCTGAAGACCGTAGCTTGGTCATTGAAAATGGCTTCCACGTAGCTGCGTAGACGGGTGAGGTCGGTCAGTGGGAAATTGCAGGAATGGGGCGATCACGGTGGAAAACGTGCCGTATCATGGGCCATTGGCGCCGATAGATGTCATTCACTGGATGGGCGTCCTGTAACAGATCGCTAGGAATATCCACTGCATCTTCCAGAAAATGTTCGATGTCGTCAGGCGTATGACTGGCAACAGTAATGCTAGGGACTGGCTGGATATCTAGGCTCTTCTGAACTGTGGGTATAGGCGGGCTCTCTGTGATCGCATCACCAGTGGCATTCGTCTCCCCGGGCTCATCTTCACTGGGTCTGACCGTCCTGGGTGCCTCTTCAGTGGGAAGTTGTCGCCCAAACCGTAGAGACGGGGTATGAATCAAACGCTGATGCCGTCTTAACTGACTGGGTCGTTTGAAGAGTTGACCACATTCATTACATTGTTCCGTCGTCCCCTCGTGGAATGAGCGTTCGTGGCGCAGTAAATGATCCTCCCGATTAAATGACCGTGCGCAGGTTATACAAGTATACCGTGTGCCGTTGTGGATGGAGGACTCGTGCCGTCGAAAATCTTCCAGGCGAGTAAATTGCTTCTGGCAAGTTGTGCAAGTGAACATCTTGGTGCTGTTTCGTGCCATATAGGGCTTCTCCGCCATGATATCTTCGACACCGTGTTTAAGGATTATGTTTTCCATCATAAGCAGATCACTCATATCGGCCACATACTGCATCTCATCAACGAGGAGAATACGGTGCTGTAGAAGCTTAGCTCGGTGAGTTGACTCCATGACTGTTGGCTCAGGCTGGTCAGCCAAGTAGCTGCTATGGTCAGATAGGCTGGTGAAGTTGCACTGGTGAGGCAAGTAGCTCCTCTCGTGAGATAGGCTCAGGCTGGTCAGGCAGGTTCCGGCTGGTCAAGCAGGCCAATGAATGCAGCAATGCCCTCAACATTCCCACTTTATACACCTACATAGTAGTAACCGGATGCAGCCGCGGACGTCAGCGAAAAATACGGACGTCACCGAAAAGACACGGACGTCACCGAAAAGACACGGACGTCACCGAAAAGACAGCGAAATTGTGGAAAACCCCACAGACAGGTCAGTACAAGCATTCCTATCATGTTCCCAGGTCACGCCCCATTCACCCAGACCCTCATACATAGAAAAAAGCCATCATGTTCCCAGGTCACGCCCCATTCACCCAGACCCTCATACATAGAAAAAAAACCCACAGACAGGTCAGTACATGCATTCCTATCATGTTTCCTACCCAGGTCACGTCCGATTCACGCATAATAAAAGGATTGACCTGTAATCTTTGTTGCTGTTGCTCTCTTTTTTGGACTAACCAATCAGAATAGTACGTATCACGGACTCCACCCGTAGAGCCAAGTATAGACGCGCATGGTCTATAAAACACGTCCCTCTGGATCCCACACCCCCATTCCTACGGTTGCAGAGCCATGACGGACACCCATCCCTATGCGACTCGCATTTTACGGCATGCGACCGTGGTTAATTCACTCACGGGTTATCGAGCAGTGGTTCGGTCCATGTTTGCAGATGGCGACGACAACGAGGGGCGACGCCAGATCCTGAAAGAGTTCACAGAAGCGGTCCTCGACAGAGTGCACTCGATGGAGAGGTGTGCCATCACTCACCACTACTGGACTATGACAGCCATTCTTGATGCTCGGGCTATGGACCACGAGCGCTCACGCCGCAACCAGCGACGGCTGGTTGGCCTAGTAATGGTCTGTGCCCTATTGACCCTGACGCTGTGGCATTGACAGTGGGACCTGACCACAAAAACGAGGGTCAGACACAGTGTGCTTCATTCACCGATCGTCATTGGGTCAACCATGTCACCGAGGGACCTGACCATAAATACGAGAGACAGTCAGAGGGTGTGTCATTCACCGTTCGTCATTGGGTCAACCATGTCACCAGTTCTACGAGCCATCCTTCCCCTTACACCCCGAGTGGGGTTACACGTCTATGAAGATCAAGTCACCCTCGTGGAATTACAAGCGTCTAGTTCGTCATTCATAATCCAGCCGTCGTCCATTAGAGAATATCCGCGTCCATAACCCAAAGACCTATTCCATTTTCCATATAACAGTATTAGCACCAAATTCAAAAAGATAATCATAGTATACAAAAACATAGGCTTGTTTCCTGCAAGAGAGAAGCGGTCAACAGTTTTCAATGATGCCGGCAAGACATCATGATGTTCCAAAAATATCAAATCCGTATCGCTGATCAGTATTCTTAATCCATAATATTCGTTGTAAAGTCGTCATCTAAAGAATGATGTATCTCAGTCACGCTTTGATTGTGACTGTTCATATGAGTACCATGAGGATCTTGAAGTACATGGGTTCATACGGCCCCTAGCCCCGGGTTAAGCGGAATTAGACACAAGTTACGAAACGTAGCGCCATAGATCTTGCACGCTACGTTCGTATTTTGCTATCAGCATGCGATATGTATCGCCAAATTTGAGAAACTTTGAGTGGAGGCGCTTGGTGGAATAGCCCTGTTTTATAAGTTTCTGCAACAATGTTTTGTGACGTTGATTAAAATCGTCACATTTAACACAGGATCGAGCAAATGCTACTAAGCGAGATATGTATACGCCATATGCAGGTCCCACTGGAATATTACTATCCAGAAAGGGATAGTTTACGATGTCGAAATTGTAATCATCTCTTTTGTCATAAAGTCGACGAGAGAGAATGCCCGCTTCATTTTTATAGAGATAGAGATCTAAATAAGATGTGCCTGTAGGGCTATCTGTAGTTTCCTTCAAATCCAGTGAAGGTGGATATATATCCTTCACTGCGTCATTTATATAGCGATTATCCACAGCGAGAAGATCGTCTATATAGCGTTTGGTGAATGAGAAGGAACGGGCTTTGAATGGATCGGTTTTTGAAAGCGCCTGCATATAGTCATATTCATAAGAGAACAGATACAGGTCAGCCAACAGGGGTGCACAATTAGTACCCATTGGAATACCTATATGCTGCTGATATATTGCGTTGCCAAATTTCACATAGATATTTTTAATGAGAAATTCAAGCAACTCTATAAACAAAGAAACATCCCATGAATGATATCTCTTGTATGTAGTCGAGCTAAAGAATGCTTTATGGCTTCCGACTTTAATATATCTACGATCAGTTTTCTTGAACACAGATACTATTAATGAACTTATACGGTCAATAAGGTCCTGATGAGGGATTGTAGTATAGAGAGTCGAGAAATCCCATGTGGATACATGTCTGTACGGTATGTGACCATTAGCATCAAGTTCTTCCGTAAGACATTTTGAGTTTTTCAATATCCACATACATTCAACGCCAGAGTTCTTAGAATTAGTGGCGCAATACCTTTCCCAAAATGCTTTTACCTCCTGAAGGGCCCTCGTCAATAGGGTTGAAAGAAGCTTGGTGGTGCAGCTTCTAGAACCAGCTATGAATCTAGCTTTGTATGGTGATTTATGCATTTTGGGAGTCCAGTATATTTTTGGTATGTCGTTATGATTGGTTGGAAGACAAATACCTCTTTCCCTGAGAAACTTTTTGTGATTGTTAAATAAATCTTCCAGAGTAAATGCAGTTTGGGAGTAAGTAGACGTATTTGATGAAGATATGTCTACACTCAATTCTTTAACCAGCACCTGGTAATAGTAATATTTACATATGAATATTATATTATTCGGAGCTTTGTCTGCTGGTACTATGACGAATTTACTCTGGAGATTTGCTAGAACTTCTTGCGAATTGAGGTTTCTCAGTACGACCGTGGAGATGTTTGCTGGTGGCGCGCTGAGACCGTATCGAATACGGTTACGCTACACCGTGACGGCTGGACCAAATTTAAACGGGTGTTGAGTGGTGAGCTCGACGGAAACCTCATCCACATAGACAATGCCATCTACGTACACCGTGGACCCTTCTTCCCACGCCTGGGCCGTTACCAATTACAAGCGTCTAGTCCGTCATTCATAATCCAGCCGTCGTCCATTAGAGAATATCCGCGTCCATAATCCAAAGACCGATTCCATTTTCCATATAACAGTATTAGCACCAAATTCAAAAAGACAATCATAGTATACATAAACATAGTCTTGTTTCCTGCAAGAGAGAAGCGGTCAACAGTTTTCAATGATGCCGGCAAGACATCATGATGTTCCAAAAATATCAAATCCGGTCCCTACGCGAGGCTTCACCCTAGACCCCGATCTGTGGACAGCCTTCGAGAAAGTGGCGCCTATTGTGGACCAGCTGTTTACACCGGACGAGCGGTCATCAGACGAGTTGGAGTGGGCTCGTGCCCTGAGAGAAGCGGCGGCAGAACCCAATGAACAAATGTCTAGCAATGAAGCGGAGGCAGACGACGATGCCATTGATTACCCGGCTAAACTCAGTGACATGACCACCCGATCCTTTGATCTCACGGGGTTCTCCCTATAAATACGAGAGACAGTCAAATCTGGTGCCATTCACGTACTGACCATGACGGAGCATATAATACTGGCGTATCTCAGCTTGACCCCCGAGGTTTTCCTGCACGTTTATGCGGATACGGTCGATATCATGGAGGAGGTGGGAGACATCTGTGATGCAGACCCTACACAACCTTGCCCGGCTCACATTCGTTTGTCTCGGAAGGGCTGGACCAAATTCAAACGGGTGTTGTCTGGTGAACTGGACGGCGATCTCATTCACTTGTGTCACGATGTGTACATCGGACGCGGCCCCTTCTTTGCTCAATTGGCTCGGCTAGATGGGGGTACAGTGCATTTTACCCTCACCCTGATCAATGGTCTGCGTTGGAAGATGCCGTGGCAGATGTGGATCAAGTGCTTATCAAGCGGTCATCAGACGAGTTGGACTGGTCATTTACCATGGGCACTGTACTGCCAGAAGCCAACGAAGAAAATCAGAAAGAAATTCCGGCCCAAGATATACCCGTTATATATAAGCGATAGAGCCAGGGTCCGTCATCATTTGTCACCATGAAGAGCTGTGAGAAGGTGTTGGATAACTTATACTACAGTCCCGACAGTCCCGCGGCCTATAGTGCATTGACGGCTCTCTATCGAGCGGCCAAACCCCAGGGGATACAACGTGCCCAAGTCCGAGATTGGTTAGAAAACAAGACACCTATACCTTACATCGAGCTGCCCGTCGCCATTTTCTACGGAACCGGGTCATCGTGGGAGGACTAGATGCCCAATGGCAAGCGGATTTGGTCGGTATGAGCGCCTTTGCCAAACACAACGATGGGAATCGGTATATCTTGACGTGCATCGATATCCTGTCGAAGTATGCGTGGGTGGTACCCATTCGGACGAAAACGGGGGCGAATCTCATAGCGGCGTTCAAGGACATCTTCAAGAACGGGCGCAAACCCATGTATTGCAAACCGATGAAGGCACGGAATTTCTCAACCGTCCGTTCCAACAGTTTCTGAAAGCCCAGAAGGTGTTTTTCTTCCATACGTACAACGAGACCAAGGCTTCTGTGGTGGAAAGGTTCAACAGGACATTCAAAGGTCGCATGTATAAATATTTCACCTATAAGAATACAAGACGGTACATCGATGTTCTCCGGAAACTTGTGAGTGGTTACAATCGAGCCTATCACCGGAGTATAGAGAGAGCCCCCATTACCGTGACCCAACGCAATGAAGCCCAAGTCCGGCGTATCTTGTACCCCAGGCAATCGCAGCGAACGCCGAAGGAGGTGTTCAAGGTCGGGGACCCTGTACGGATCAGTAAAGTCAAGGGCAAGTTCGAGAAAAGTTACTTGCCCAACTGGAGCGATGAGCACTTCCTGATTAAACGGCGCCTACCCCGACAGCAGCGAGTCTATGAACTGGAAGATCTTCAAGGGGAACCGTTGCTAGGGACGTTTTACGAGACGGAATTACAGTCTGTCGTAAAAACACAGCTAGACTACTACACGGTGGAGCAGATTTTGAAAACGGAACGTCGACGTGGCAAACTGTTTCATTTCGTCAAATGGCAAGGCTGGCCCAGTTCCTTCAATTCCTGGGTCGCGGCCAACCAGGTGAAACGACTATAAAGCCAGACACCACTGCCGTCATCCTTCATTCCACGTTCGAGCACAGTGCTATGGACAAACAGCAACTGCCTCTGAACACAGCGTCTCCCAAAACGCGCAAAGCGCAAGTGGGCTTTGTGGTGATAGTGCTAACCCTGCTGAGTGTGTTGTACGGAGGTGTGTTTTACGACGTAGCCTATGTCAGCGCGCTACTTAACCAACTGAGAACACCAGCCACCAGTCAAACCAGTCTACAGATAGCACCAGCCAACTCCGTATCGAGCCCAGGCATCACCACCACCACACCCCGTGTACAAGCCACATCGAACTCCACACCAAGTATACAGTCCACACCTACACCAAGTAGACCCACTACGTCTGAAAACTCACCGGTTTTCATCCCTCACAGTGAACAGACAACGACGACCGACGTTGTACCCACCACCATCATCACTCACAGTGAACAGACAACGACGACCGACGTTGTACCCACCTCCACTCCAGTTCACTCGTACCAAATTTACAAGAGCGGGTTACCAGGACAGCGGATACACCTCCAACCATGGACTCGGTGGCAGCATCCCTTCACTTGCGTCATCGCAGGACCGACGGGCTCCGGCAAAACGCACTTCGTCAGGAAGCTCCTTCAACACGCCGACAGCATGATCACCCCACCCATTGCCCGAGTCGTGTGGTGTTACGGAGAATGGCAGGCAGTGTTTGGAGCAATGCCCCACATCACGTTCGTGGAAGGCCTACCCAACCTGGCCGATTTGGAACCGGACACCTTGGTGGTTCTGGATGATCTCATGGCGGAGACGGATGCGCGAGTCACCCAACTCTTTACCAAAGGCAGCCACCATCGACGGCTCAGCATCATCTACATTGTGCAGAATCTGTTCAGTAAAAACAAAGAACATCGGAACATCAGCTTAAATGCCCACTACCTGGTGGTCTTCAAAAACCCGAGAGATACCACTCAACTGCTGCACCTGGCGAGACAGATGTATCCCGGCCGCACACCGTTTGCGTTGGAAGCCTTTAAAGATGCGACAACCCCTCAGCACGGGTATATGCTCTTCGACCTCAAGCAAGCCACCCCCGATCACCTTCGACTACGGACCGGCATCTTTCCCGGAGAGACCCACCACGTGTACATGCAAAAATAGTGTAAACACACCCACAGTGGCTCCCCCAGCTGGAGTGTGTGTGTTTGATGATGGGGATAATAAAAAGAATTAATACCACAATATCTCTGAGGTAGATAAAAAGGGCAGAGTTGTGGGTTCTAGCATTAGTTGTACATGATGTATGCGCGAGTACGGAAGCACGCCCCGACGGTCCGTGTATTGAAGACGGCCCCACCCGAGTTGGTCCGAACCATTGCACGCGGTGCGGACCCTGACCTTGTACGCTGTCTGTGCGAGATCGGGTACAACCTGTTAAAAGGCAACGTACCACTGACTCCGGCTCAGAAGACCAAGTTGGCCAAGCATAAGACAGGTCTCCGAACCCTAGTCCAGAAGCGAATCTCTCAAACACAGAAGAAAAAGGTGTTACAGAAAAGCGGCTTTCTTGGGGCCATCTTAGCACCGTTGGCCGCTTCCGTGTTGGGTCCAGTATTGGGTGGACTCTTCGGCCGACAATGAACCACACGAAAAAAATGGTCCTCGTCGAACCACGGTTCCTTCAAAACCTCCAATCGCCCTACCCTGTCCCACCTACGGTGAAGACCATAAACACCCTCGATGAAGAGATGCAACAGATCTTACAAAGACCGGGTTTAAGCGACAGTGAGAAAGTACAACGGTACAATGAGACGCTTTAACGGTACATGACGTTCATGGACCAATACAAAACCTTCTCTACCCCAGCACCACCACAACCACCGCCACCACGCGACACACCGCCGACCTCAGCACCGCTCCAACAGCCGCCATTACCAGGGGTACCACCCACAGCCCCACAGTGGGTGGAAGACGAAGTGCTGAAGAGTGTACCTGCATCGTTCAAGAAACAAGCTGGCCTGGTATTCAACGGATGAAACAGAATCCTAACATGACTGGGAATGATAAAGGCGAACTACTGGTACAGAATCAAGTGATCCCCGGGACCCACATAACAGATTTAGTGAATGACCTGATGCGTCAACGCAGGTCGCACATGGATCCTCGAGGATGGGAGGTCTTCGCTCAAGGCTTGAAAGACATGCATGTACCACAGGAATTGGTGGGGAATCCCCACCGCTGGGCCTTTATGCAGCGGACCCAGCAATCGCCGAGTGGCCCACTACCTTCTTGGGAAGCCGAATGGGAACCGGAATCACCCCCCAAAACACCACCACCACAATGGGCACCTTCTTTTCAGACCTTTAAAAAACCATCCTTGATCAAGACACCCCACATTTCCAGAGCCGTGACACGTAGCAAGTCACCGCGACGAACACGACGCCGGACACAACCGCCCAAGGCCTGGAACACCTATTAAAACCAACAGCAGCAGCAGGACAGCTCAGTCGCCATGTTTTACCTCACCCTACCCAGTAACAGTTCGCTGGATGTGTTTCCTGACAACACCTTGGCCAAGTACGTGACCCAGTTACCGCAACCGTTGCATTTACCTGGACGCTGGGAATGTGGCCTCGTGGATATCCAATACCCTTACTCGTGGTACAACGTGCGAGCCAATGAAGTGTGGTACGAGGTGACCTACGAAGGGAAAGACACCCGACTCACCCTCCCCGAAGGCCAATACGATACTCCCAAGGAGTTCATGGGTGGGCTGACAAATCTGTTGCATTATAAGGCTCTACGGGAGGTCACGAATGTTTCAAAACCCATCAAAAACTATCCCTTCAAGAATCACGTGAACTTCGATTACAACGCACACAACGACAAGGCACAGCTCATCCTCACCGCCAACGTGAGTGTCGTACCGAGTCCTATCCTACAGCAAATGCTAGGTTTCGATGTACAGACGTTCGCTGGTCCCACCGCCCACCAAGTCCAGATCCCGATGGATATGAAGTCGGGTATGTACGGACTCTACGTCTACTCGGACGTGGTCGACAACCACATCGTGGGCGATATCAACACACCTCTGTTACGGGTGGTCCCCATTAAAAAGACGTATGGAGATCAAGTCACCCACAGTCTCACCCACATGCTCTACCTACCCGTGCGACAAACCGACATCAACACTATCACGGTGGAGATAAGAGATGACACGGGACGACCGGTGGCATTCGAACGCGGGAAAGTGGTGCTGACACTTCATTTTCGACAAGCAGGTGCTCCCCAATTTGTATAATGAAGGTGCCTTACGAGTGCGATGCACGCAGCTATATGGACTATTATGCCCAACAGGCCGGCGGTGGCCTTCCGGTCTTTCGTGGTGCACGCATGCAACGAGGACATGAACTGGGGAACATACTCGGGGGCATCGTCAAAACGTTCCTGCCCTTGGTGACGCGTGGGGTGAAAGCAATCGGCAAACAAGCGGTACGCAGTGGACTGCAAGTCGCCGGTGATGTCTTGGGGGTACGGCACCCAAAGAAGCCTTGAAACGGCGGGCCAAAGAAGCAGGAGGCGTCTTGGTCGCCAAAGCACAACGCACCGTAGGGAATAAAAGACCTGCACCACCGAGACCACGCACCAGTCGACGACCGACCCAGCGACGACGCACATCGAAGACCCAGGATATCTTTTCTTAAAACATGTCCTTGATCCACGCAGAGTCCTGCCCCTCCACCAACAGTGAATTTGATTTGTGGACCGTCCCGCCCACACAGGCCAGTGCCGAACAAGGATTATGGGTGGAGCATCTCCCGCTCTCCAGCATCAACGAAACAGGGCCCATCGAGTTCACCATCAGTAATGCGGATACGGCCTATGTGGATTTAGCCCATACATACTTGTATGTGAAAGCCAAAGTCGTCAATGGGGATGGCTCCAGAATCGTCGACCAAGCAACGGTGGGCCCGACGAATCTTTGGCTGCACTCTATGTTTCAACAGGTGGATATATTTCTCAGCGACAAACTCATCAGTGACTCGACCAACACGTACCCCTATCGAGCCTACATCGAGACGCTGTTGTCGCATGGACGAAAGGCTAAAAAATCTCAACTGACAGCCGCTTTATTCTACCAGGACACAGCCGAGCACATGGGCGCAGAGAACGACAATGCGGGATATAGCAAACGGAAGGCTTTGACCGCGAACGGCGTCTCGGTGGATCTCATGGGTCGACTGCACGCAGACATCTTCATGCAAGACCGGTACCTCTTGAACAAGATCCCCATCAAAATCCGACTGATACGGGCGCCTCCGACCTTCGCCTCGATGGCCACTAACGTAGACGGGCATGCAGCTGACTATAAGATTGTCATCCAAGACGCAGTCCTGTATGTCCGAAAAGTGAAACCGAATCCAGCCGTTCAATTGGGACACCTCAAAGCCTTGGAAACAAAACCAGCCCAGTACCCTATCCGACGTGTGCAAACCAAAGTGTTCTCTGTGTCTGCTGGAAATATGAGCGCCAACAAAGAAAACCTGTTCCTGGGGGAACTACCCAAGCGATTGATCCTGGCCTGTGTGGAAAATACCAGTTTCAGCGGAGCCTACCCAGAGAACCCGTTTGACTTTAAACATTTCGGCATCAATTTTGTGGCCCTGCATGTGGATGGACAACAGGTTCCAGCCACGGCCTTAACACCGAACTTTGGGAGCGCGAATTTCATTCGAGCCTATCAGAGCCTGTTTACAGCCACCGGTCAAATAAACCAGGACGAAGGGAATATGATCAGTCGAGAGGACTACGCGAACGGATACACGTTGTTCTGTTTCGATTTGACCCCCACCTTAGAGAACGACCATCAGCTGGCCCTCGCCAAGCAAGGCAATTTACGGTTGGAAATCCACTTTGCACGAGCCCTCCGGAGCACCGTAAGTATCCTGCTGCTTACGTTCTCAACACGGACCCGATGGATCGGCCAGGTGAACATTGGGTGGGCGTGTACTTGACAGAACAGCAGGGCCAATACTTTGACCCGTACGGCCTGCCACCCCTCAATCCCGATTTAACAGACTTCATGGATCAAGGCACAGAGACGTGATGTTGGAACAGCCAAACGTTGCAAAGCCTGACCAGTAGCGTGTGCGGACAATATTGCTTGTTGTACCTGTACCATCGATGCCGGGGAAGAACCTTATCTACCATCGTACAGATGTTTGACGAGTACCCCAAGGCCGAGGACCGCGATGTACTCGTATATGACTGGGCCGCCCATCATTTCAATGTACAAGCCCCGTTCTGGGCTTAAGTTCTTTCAATGTACAAGCCCCCTGTTCTGGGCTTCAGTTTACAAGCCCCCTGTTCTGGGCTTCAGTTCTTTCAATGTACAAGCCCCCTGTTCTGGGCTTCAGTTTTCACGTGGTTGTTCTCACGTAGTTGTTGTTAGTTATTGTTGAATAAAAACAAAATGAGATCTCACAAAAAAAAACCCTGTCTTGTGTGTTTTCTATATGAGCATAATGCATGAAGGCTATAACAGACATGTGGGGATTCGGTCAAACTGGCCTTGAACACCGTATTAGCCAATCAGTGGCCTAGGATGGGGCCAAATGTAACCCATCAATGTCCAGAAAACAATGCAAGAGCACTGCAGTAAAATGGAGAGCCAATGAAATCAGCCCACAGACCAAGTACATGTTTTGGTCTAGGTTAAGAGCGGGCATTCCAGCACAAAAAAGTTGACGATGAGTTACAAGTTACAAGAGCAACAAGTGGAGTGAAAAAAACTATAGAGGTTATAGGTGCGGGAAGACATGACCGAATCCCCACATGTCACCACGAAGACCAAAAGAAACCCTGTCTTGTGTGTTTTCTATATGAGAATAGTGCATGAAGGCTATAACAGACATGTGGAGATTCGGTGAAACTGGCTTCGAACACCGTGGAGAAAGTAGCCCATCAGTGGCCTAGGATAATCCGAAATTCACCCGCACACTTCCGGTGATGCCGCGCGCGCGCTGCGGGCGGAGTAACCCGCGCGCTGCGGACGGGGCGGGCCGGGTCGGGCCGGGCCGGGGAAAACCCGGATGTTGAAAATCCGGACCCTACGTCTACGGGAAAATTGGAACTCTTCTGGGTTCGGAGGTAGTTTTAGTGAAACCCGGAAGTGACGTCTGTGAGAACAACCCACACCACCCAACCACGGACCCATAGTGGTGGGTCAAACACACTGCCACGCACCCTCAAAATGCCTGCTTTCTATACTACGGCCAGACTGCGCATGCGCAGACTCTTGAACACGGACGAACCATGAGTCCAGTCGGATGCTGCTTCACGAGAGCTTCAACATAAGACCTCAGACGACTCCATCGGACCACTAGGGGCTCACCTAGATCCCAAAACGTCTATTTCCATACCCTTTTCCCACAATTCCTGCTTGCGCATGCGCAGGATGACGTCAGTTCTGCTTCACGAGAGCTTCAACATAAGACCTCAGACGACTCCATCGGACCACTAGGGGCTCACCTAGATCCCAAAACGTCTATTTCCATACCCTGTTCCCACAATTCCTGCTTGCGCATGCGCAGGATGACGTTAGTTCCACGTCACACCCATCCCGTCGGATGCTCCTTCACGAATGCTTCACATTGATACCTCATACGACTCCATCGGACCAATAGGGGCCCACCTAGACCCCAAAACGTCTATTTCCATACACTTTGTCCACTGCGCATGCGCAGAATGACGTCAGTTCCACGTCACACCCATTCCCTCGGTTGCTCTTTCACGAATGCTTCACATTGATACCTCATACGACTCCATCGGACCAATAGGGGCCCACCTAGACCCTAAAACGTCTATTTCCATATATTTTGTCTACTGCGCATGCGTAGAATGACGTCAGTTCCACGTCACACCCATCCCGTCGGATGCTCCTTCACGAATGCTTCACTTTGACACCTCACTCGATCCAATCGGTACACTAGGGACCCCTCTCGCCCCTGAAGATTGCCGGAGAATGCCGGAGAATTTGGGACTACTTTCTGTCCGCAGAGGCACACCGCTTCACCACCAGACCGCATCACCGCGGAGGAATACACACGCCCGATTCACGCAGACCGGAGGTGACGTCATACCTG
The DNA here is from genome assembly GCA_036873755.1 of Hanleya hanleyi. Classification (NCBI taxonomy): domain Eukaryota; kingdom Metazoa; phylum Mollusca; class Polyplacophora; order Lepidopleurida; family Hanleyidae; genus Hanleya; species Hanleya hanleyi. Next base: position 26,418 of record JAVTVY010032756.1, read on the forward strand.
CGCACAACACTCCTGCGCGCCCCGCCCCAATATCGCCCCATTCTTTGTTCTCGCGCATGCGCAGTGGGGTGAATATGACTAGTTTGGTTACTACTGACTTTTTTCCTACATCTTTGACATGAACCGGTTTGCCCAGTCCTTCCTTGTACCAAATGCCTCGGGTGTTTGAACGCCCTTATCACTTTAATACGTCACGATAAGAAACGGGAGTTCCCCAGCGATGTCTTCCACAACACAGTCACAACCACCGTTTTTTAGGGCCTGGCAGATGAAAGCATTAACGTACCCATGGATTCTGGGCGTGTAATGATTTTGAAGCCCAGCTGGAAACCATGGAAACGGTTATCTGACCGGCACGGCATGTTTCATCTCTAATGGATACTCACCATGGAGTATGAAGCACATACTCACACCACACCACACCAACTACACTCCATGACTCAAAAAACTTGACCTCAAGTGATGTCACAACCCACATTTTCATCCCACTTTCACCGCATGGTGATAAAGAGATTTCAGAGCTCCTTCATACTTGCCCTGGCCACTGTACATGCGCTTATCCGGGACACACGACGATACTGAGACTGCAGACAACCGAGAATCCGTTCATCATAACACGTCACTATTCGCTCATACTGGCTAGTGTTTTATCTTAGGGGTGTATAGGCGTCTGGTCCTGAGCGTGCCCCGATACGGGTATCTGCGCTTTCCCTACTACTGATGACGCCACAAACACGTGACCTGTAACGTCACAGTGATGTATCTATTGGGGGTGCTGGAAGTGAGTTGACTTTACTCATAAACTTACGCTAGTGCTTTACACGCAAGGTCATACAACTCAAACAACCCACACTTGTGCAATCAATCCACCTAGATCTGCGGTTTCTTTGCTACTGATAGCATCACAGTTACGTGACCTATACCATATCACAGACATTCCACGGTCAGATCCAATGTCCACCCCAACATCTAGGGTCAAAGATCAATGCCAGGGTCAACTGTCATACAAAACCTCTCATTCTACCCTCCCTCACGTTTTAATCCCCAAAGTGATGTCGAATTTACCGTTTATATGCTACTATCGTAACGTTGTTGTAACAGTTTCAACAAAATAATTACAAGCGTCTGGTCCGTCATTCATAATTCAGCCATCGTCCATTAGAGAATATCCGCGTCCATAATCCAAAGACCTATTCCATATTTCATATAACAGTATTAACACCAAATTCAAAAAGACAATCATAGTATACATAAACTTAGGCTTGTTTCCTGCAAGTTTTCAACAGTTTTCAATGATCCCGGCAAGACATCATGATGTTCCAAAAATATCAAATCCGTATCGCTGATCAGTATTCTTAATCCATAATATTCGTTGTAAAGTCGTCATCTAAAGAATGATGTATCTCAGTCACGCTTTGATTGTGCCTGTTCATATGAGTACCATGAGGATCTTGAAGTACATGGGCTCACACGGCCCCTAGCCCCGGGTTAAGCGGAATTAGACACAAGTTACGAAACGTAACGCCATAGATCTTGCACGCTACGCTCACGAGTATTTTGCTATCAACATGTATCGCCAAATTTGAGAAACTTTGAGTGGAGGCGCTTGATGGTGTAGCCATCCATACTCACTCAAATGTTCGGGATGCACACAATGCCACCGCACTCATTTAGGAATCGCATAGGCCTACCGCTATTAAGATTTTATTTTCTCGCTATTAAAGAGATACGTTGATGGTTTTGTTAAACTCATTTGATCATACATTTATGTTGAATACTCAATGATGGATCGATATTAATGTCTCCTATATTAATGTCTCTTGTATTAATGTCTCCTGTATTTTCTAATGTCATTCCTGTACGAAGCTTCAGCCAATCAGAAGCACCCGTGGCTTTATTTTTAGGGAATCCACCAATCGAAATTTTAGAAATTAACCATTTACCATGATTTACTGATCTTGGCGTACCTTAATTGACAGACTCAATATGATTAAAGTTAAATTCTATCTGCATGCTAACCCCTCCGAGTCGACGTACCCGCAATTGTTTTACAACTGCATGCCGATAGCGGATCCATTTCTTGCATACCGATTTATATTCTCTGTAAAGGTGTCACTAGCCTGGAAATTTCGACTGGCAAGCTCATGAACGTGTTTCTGATTGACTGAAGCTACAAAATGCTATTGGTCAAACGGAGTCATATAAGCTTCCAAGTTTGGATAATCGTGACATTTAGCAAGTCAGGACAGACATGTGGAGATATTAGTTCCTTTGATGTAGGTCTACATGTTCTCTGGTCAACTGTCTTCCAATCGCACAATTGATTAAAACGTTAAATATTATGTCATGATTTGGAAGTCACAATGGTACCTAGCTCCGGTGTAGCGTTGTTATAGAACAACGCTACACCGGAGCTAAATGGTACCGGTACAGAGCTATAGAGTAAGTATCGACGTCTAGATGCAAACATTGATTTAATTACTGGTCACCCACTGCATAGGGGCAAACAGGCCCAGGCAAATATCGAAATTTGATTTGACTGTGTTTGCGCAGATGGACTAAGTTTGACTCATCAATTTTGGGATATTTATATCAGAAACCATTTAGACCGTACGGTACTTAAACCCATGATGTGTTTTCTCACACATTTTATTTCTATGTTACGAAACGTGACAAGATTCTCTGTGTGATAGCATCGGATGAAAACCCATAACAATCCCCGGACTGTATCAGGTAAGATAATGCAATCAAGTTCTGACAGACACATGGAGTAAGGTACGCCTTATTGTTAAACCACACTGACCTTCGAACTGGAGCGCACTCCCCTCTCCTCTCGGCATGTGGGTGTGTCTAGCGCCAGAGCCCGGATGTTGGGCGTGGTAAACAGCATCAATATGGCGGATGGAGAGGCGAGGAGAAGAGAATCTGGGAAGAAACCGGATTCTACAGGGACCGCTCCTCTGCTCCGATCGAGAAGGAGATCGGCAAAATACACTGGGGAAGGGACTGAAGGTAAGGAGATTTCGTTCCGGGTGTTACAATACAAGCACGTGCGGTAAACAATGCAGTTGTTGTCATCTATTGGTTCGAGTTTAGTGTTCCATTCAAGGCCAAATAAAAGCTGAAGGTTTAGGCTGATGTAGGAGGTGTGGTGAAGGCGAGCCGTCAGGCCAGCTGTGTACTGCCGCCCTCCACAGACGAGCAGCTCCATCCTAGCATACCATCGTTACTCTTCCTTCCACTGACAGTGTCACTGACACTATAGTTTTACCGTACTTGCACTTCAATGTTATACACAGAGGAGTTCGCTCAAGACACATAAACAGCCTTCTTTACATCATGAAAATAGTAAACACTGTTCTATACTTTCCTTGTTTCTCCAATGTCTTGCACTAGCATAATTTGATTGATTGGTGTTGAAAAGGACAGCAGAACATGTAACAGGAATAACCTATTAAAGCATGTATCATTAGATAAGACTACCATCACATTTCAAGAGAACACATTTCTCAGCAATATCTCCGAACTATCTTCTCTCAGAGCAGTGAAATTTTGCACAGTATCTCTCTGTAAATTGTGCATTTATATCCTGAGATTTCATGAAAATTCAACTAAAATGTGGTCAAATTAACCAATCTTAATGATTTTCATTAAATTATGACATCAAAGACACCACTCCCAATGTTACAACTTAATTTGTAAACTCAACATCATTGTGCTTTGAAAATAACATGCAAGCTAGGTACATGTACCAGGTACTGGAGATTTTCTTGGATTCCCAATAACTTTCCTTGAAATGTCAGAATAAAAATGCACAATTACATAGAGATACTGTGCGGAATCACTGCCCTGAGATAAACATTGAATTTGGTGCCCAAGTATTGTTGTCGTACTTCACGGTGAAAGGGAGTTATGGCTACATGTTGTGTATGGGTCACATGACAAGGAAATCCTGGGCATGAGAGAAGAATTCTGATTGGCGGTTGGCTGCCGGAAAGCCACATTTTATGCAATGAAACAATGAAAACAAGGTTTGTTTGAAACAATGCAGGGGTTCATAGAAGTCGATTTCTCAGGTACCTGCGCCAGAAAAACTGAGTTTTCAGAACAACAAAATTGAATTTTTGGGGGCATATATTACCGACCCATGAAAATTTGAAATTGAATATATTTTAATTTTACCATCCCTAATGCAATGCAGTTTATAAAGCGAACACCTGAATGTATATGACTTACATTTTAGGTCCTGAATTGTTTGAAGAATGTTTTTTCTCTGGAGACTTCAGTGTTTCCAACAACATGATAATTAATTCATTGTTAGTTTGAAGAAAAAAGAGAGAGAAAAAAAACACATATGCAGGGTATCCTTGACAGTTTGCGTGAACGAAACGATCATTCGTGTGTCGGTTATGCAAACCCGAAATGGCCAGAATGAAAAGTCGGTCAGATGAAACTAAAGTTCCAACCTCTTCTCTGAAAACTTTTACCACATGGCGTGTGTCTTTCAGTACACCAAATTACTGAACTGGTGTAACTTGACTACAATTGTTTTAGAAGCGACACTAAAGTGAATTTGCACTGGAATGGGACGGGCCGTGAACTTGCAAATTCCCGCCAAGTTTGTTTCATAAAATTTGTTTACGATATATTTTACTATGATGATTTCATTGACTGAGAACAGTCAGCGGGTCGCGAATTCACTTTTCTGGGGCGAGCACATGATCTTATTGTGTTACACAAAATAGACTGGTCCATGCCTAGCCCGCACGTGTACTCTATGCTATCAAGCCCCCAACCGTCTACGGTCATTTTCTTCACCATCACGGCAGCCTCGCTGCCTGTACAAGTTTTCAGTTTGGCTAACTGTCAAAGCTTTCACTTTCACCAGGGGCGTGGATTTCCCGCGGTTAAACTGACTCAGATTCCTTGCTTGCAGCGTGTTCAGCAGGGCCGATTCCCACAGTAAATTGTGAGGGCTGCTGATCGAAGGTCAGCTATATAAATTGAATTTCCGTGAAATATTGAATATAACTCTCCAAAAAGAACAAACATTGAATATTTTCAGCATGAAATTGAGTTTTTTATTCAATTTAGGGGCCGATCTTCGGCCCCTAGATACGACGTGTATGAACCTCTGCAATGGTATTTAGTTTTAAGACAAAACATCATCAGAGTTGTTGATGAAGGAGAAATTTAAAGGCTCACAGAAATCAAACCATTCTTGTAGCTATTTGTGTCACGAGGTTGTGTTTAGCAAAGATATTTTATTATTTTTTCGCAGTCAAGCAAACCATGTATTATTTTACATTGTTTTTAATCGCAGCTGTCTGTAATGTCATAGATTTATATTGTTTATTTCATATTGTTCAAATGTTGTCGTATTTTAGTTAAGTGCGATCATGCCTGATTTCCTTGTCGCAATGAGTTGGAATTTTGTTGAAGGCTTATCATCTAATATGCATATCAAAGGAACCCCTAGTCTGAAATACTGATGGTCCCCCGGAATGAGGGGAGCACTGATGGTCCCCCGGGATGATGGGAGCACTGATGGTCCCCCGGAATGAGGGGAGCACTGATGGTCCCCCGGAATGGGAGGAGCACTGAGGGTCCTCTGGAATGAGGGGAGCATCAGAAGTGGAAGCTATACCAAAACTGACATGGGAAGACTCAACGGTGTTGAAGCTTCCAAAACCCTGCAAAAGGGCCAGTTGTGAATAGTATCTAACACCACCAACAGACAGCGATCAATATTTGACTGTTTCTGTTTGAAAGTTTTTGAGCAAAAATTAATTACCAGTGAAGAAAAAAAATATTTTGGTTACTTGACAGTTGAGAAATCCGTATTACCAAATACATGTACCCCCAATTGCTTGTTTCTTAACCAACACCATATTTGGATAGTGGGATACATGCACCCAAAGCCAAGGAGTGCTCAGTTCTTTGCACGGTTCATGTTTATTTGTCATATTTCTGTCCAGGGCTGTCTGTTCATCCGACTGAAGATCAGACATCAAGAAAATTTTTTACAGTTAAATATACTTTTATCTTCAGGTACCTGCAGTCCGAGTCCAATGAAGGGAACTGCCCCGTGAGTATAACCATCATTTATCCAATAACTCCTCAAATTTCCTTTGATCTTTTCCTTGTAATATATTCACTACACAAGTCACCCATGATGTATTTCAAATTTTATCTTTGAGACAATTATATTTTATCTAAAAAATGTTTGGTTTCATAATCTATTCCACACAGTCCTGATTATTGTCACCAGATTTAAAGGCTTCCGTGATATAATCACCTCCATATCTATATATTTGTATATCTATGATTATCGAGCAGATGATTTTTTGATACATGACGAGCGGTATTACTATATGTATTGTCTTCTGGGATACAACAAGCCCTTTGGGGTTTTATTCCCGCCATATTTATGTTAATGTCTAATACCCTGTATATGTTTAACTGCATGTATATGGTGAATAAATATTCATTCAAATATCGCATATGGTGTATCTGACCTCCTTTTCATCGATTAGGTCAAAAGAGGCAGAACTCCACCCCCATTCCCGGATGTTCATTGGATAAAACAGTTACATGAAAGACACTTGACAATGTATGCCAAATATTGGCAAGATATTGCACGTGTAAATTGAATGATGTTCTTATCTTAAAGAGTTTGAAAACGATGAAAAGTTCTGGGAACCAGTAGTGGGTATATCATTTTTATATTAACGTTTCCTTGGTACCGACCTTCTTGGTCATGCGTCCGTCACTTTGCCACACTCTACAAACCAGGGTATTATCTAGAATATACTGGGAGGTTCTGATCCCGAACAGCAGAGCTTGGAGTTGGGGGGTGGGTTGCACTCAATTGGCACTCAACTGGGCCTGAAAATCACTTTTTTCAGAGATTTTGGGGGTATTTTTAGATTATTAAAACTGATTAAACTGAAGCTGTTGGATAGAGTTTTTTGAGGAACTTTTAATAATCCAGAAGATGTTTTAACCCACCCCACCAGACCACTTCATCTCCACCCCAACCACTTATTCCACCATCGCCAGACCACTTCACCCCATCAGCCCACTTCACCACCCAATGATTTCATCCTACCAGACTTCACCACCACTCAGCCACTTCACCACCACCTGACTACTTCACCCCACCAGACCACGACTGCCCAACACTTGCCCTCACCAGACTTCACTTGCACCCGACCACTTCACCCCATCAGACGACTTCACCACCACCCAACCATTGTACCACCGCCAGACCACTTCGTCCCACCAGACCAATTCACCCACCAGACCACTTCACTACTACTCGACCAGTTCACCACCACCTGACCACTTTACCACCACCAGATTTCATCCAACCAGACCACTTCACCCCAACTGACCACTACACCCCACCAGATTTCATCCCAATCGACCATTTCACCACCACTCGACCACTTCACCACCATCTGATCACTTCACCGCCACTGGATTTCACCCCACCAGACCTTCACCTCAACAGATTTCACCCCACCAGATGTCATCTCACCTGACCTTGATCTTCACCCCACTAGACCACTTCACCCCACCAGACTTCACCACTACCTGACCACTTAACCCCACCAGATTTCATCCCATCGGACCACTTGACCACCATAGGATTCACCCCACCAGACCACTTCAAACCACCAGATTTCACCCCAACTGACCACCTCACCCCACCCGACCACTTCACCCAATCAGACTTCACCATCGCCCGACCACCACTTCGCCGCCGCCCGACTACTTCACCACCACTCGACCACTTAACCACACTGATCACTTCACCAGGTGTACCAGACGACTTCACCACCCCACCACTCAACCCACCCCACAACATTTCACCACCACCAGGCCACTGCACCCTACCAGACCACTTCACCATGCCCAGCCTCACCATCACCATGTTTACTCTGTGACAATAGGATAGAGGATGTGTGTGATTTATCTAGGGTACAGTCATGAACATACATTGCTATATACGGGAAGCTGCTGAATATATTTGGCCCACAAAACCCCAATTCTGACCTATTCCCTCCATCACATCCTGGTGACGGAAACCTTCACTTCACAGATCTGTGTCTCTGTATGTACTCAATGACCTTATTATGTGACAGTCATCGGCAATGTTATGTGCTTACATGATATATCAAGCCTGGTGCATGCATGACATCCATGGGCAGGGTTTCAATGTGAGTTTGGACAACAAACCAGACGCAGGTGTGGACAAGTTGGTGTATGATAACCAAACTGTTAGGTTATTCAATTTTTCCAAGTCTGTGGAACAAACCTGGAATTTAATCTCTTCCATCATAATGTTGAAAAAAAAAAAATGAAAAAAAAGTATGTATCCATGTGTTACAGTACTATATCTATTTATCTTAGTGTTACAGTGTTACATGTATACTAGTGATGAAATGACCTGCTATTTGGGCATATAGCTCACATGCATATTCAGAAATAGCATTCAAATCCTGTCTACCACTTGATGGCTATATTTCTCAATTCTTATGCAACTGGAAAGAGATTAAATGATAAAATGTTCAATAAATTAAAGGCTTTACATGAGAAAATGAATTTGTACCTTCCAAATGGCCATTGGAATAACATGCATAAAACCCTCATGATTCAAAACCCGAACAATGTGATGACATGCTGGATAGATAACTGACTATGCTTAAAGGTTATACAAAATGGTCTCAAAATCTGCTACTTTTTTGTGCTAAATTGTAATAGAGGTGATTATATAGACTTGTTTGACATTTTTGTATGTTTTCAAACTGCCCAAGGTTGGAAATAGCAGCATTAAAGTGCGACAATTTCATGCCCCTTTCAAAACGGCGAAAGCTGTGACCGCTTGACCTGTGACGTCACAACCTGATTACGATCTCGCTGAAATGCCTGTTGTGACGTCCAAATGTCAGCGACATCACGCTAGAACTCCCACAGTTGGGTGAATCTTTCGTAACAATGCCCGACGTCATAGACTATGACGTTTACGGCGCAATCGTAATCAGGTTGTGACGTCATGCACCAGAGGTCACGGCTCCAATACGTTTTCCTCCACATGTGTGCTATTCGTGTCCTAAAACCCACTTCGACGATATTATTCGAGAAAAAAATACTAATTTGTTGGAACACTACTGGGTATGTTTTAATGCAAAGTAGTATAGAGTCATTTGGTATAACCTTTAACTAGTGATACAGAAGATCGGATGAAAACTCGCAGATTGCAGGAGAGTACAGAGGGAAATAATTAACTAGAAGACACATCGTTACATTTCATGAATGTCAGTTCAAATTCTTCACAACTGATAAATTCCAAATGCTTAATCGGGTTCTTCCAAAATTTGCCAAATGCATTCCAGCAACATCTGCATGAAGGAAGCGCCACTGGGTCAATGATCAATGATTGATTTCTCAAAAATGGCACAGGTACATCCTCTATTCATAAGACACATTTGTATCAAATTTGATAATCATCCAGTTGCATTTCTCCCTTCTTCGTGCCCATAAGACCGATATCATACATCTGATTGTTGAATTCTGCTGTTCCTGCGATTCCTGGTGTTGGTTTCCAGTCAATGACCCCAATTTCTAGCTTAAAGGTCAACCCAAACGGATTTTTTTTTGGTCTAAAAATCCTTAAAATCATAGTTCATACTTCACTTTGTATGAAAAAAAATTTGAAAAAATTCTAATCTGATCAGAAACACACGTAATATGGGAGCAAAGTGGGCTTTTTCACACTTTCACAGCTGGGTTGATGACGTCACGCAGGGCAATTGCCTGAGAAAAAAACAGCGAATAACATGGAAAGCGAGTGCAGTCAGAGCTCCGATTCAGATGTCAATTCGAGCGATATCAGCTACTTAGATGGAAATATTTTTCGCCAAGAAGATGAAATAGACATAGAGGAGGATGATGACGGGCAAATTAACAGTTGTTTGAAGACCAACGGCGGAATTCAGCCCTATCAATTTGAGCCGTACGGCTCCGATTCTGAAAGTGACAACCATTCTGACAACGTGGAACTCGACGACGACAGGATTCGGAGAGGTCGTTTGTTGAATACAGATTGGTATGCAACTTGACTGGAAACCTTATTATCGTCATCTATAAGACCAAATATCCATATATTTCAAACTGTATTGAATGTAGAACGATTCTGTGATGTAAAGAACGAGCACGTCTGTGTTGTTGTTGTTACTGACCGAGGCGGCCTTTTCGAAGGGATAAACTCCGGGATTCGGCAGTATGGACAGTAAACTGTTGATAACTCTACTGATATACGTCCGATTTGAATTTTGTTTGTTTTCCCATAATCCCCATGAAATACCAATTTCAGAATTATATAGTTTGATAAAAAAACTTTGGACATTCATGGCGAAAAGTAAGCCGTGGTGAGTGGGTGTCGAACCGACGTGATGGATCGGCATTCACATTCGCTCAATTTTCGACAAATTACGTCAATTAAATTGAAATCGAATGATATTCCCACAATCTCAATTGTCAAGGGATTATGAAAGTATTATTATCACTTCTGTATCTACAGCCATTCACTCCAATTGGTGTTCAGAAAAAAAACCCATTAAAAGGCGACCGGTTTGCCCGATCACTGTACGACTTTTTATTTTTTATTTATTTTATCATTTTATTATTATTAAATAGTATATATGAAATAGAGACTCATCCAGTCTAACCTGTAGGTGCTCAAGCAACAAATGCCACATCATGGATAGCATTCTGGGCGTTCATCGGGGACGCGAGAGCGAGCAGGGCATGTACAGCCATCTCCCTGCCCGAGGCCTCGCTTGCAGGCTAGGTTCGTTCAGCCGATGACCGTGATAGATTCTCCTTGTCCGATTTCTTTGCCGTCACATTCTGATTGTTCTTAGGTTTGATAGTTGGAATAGCTGTTCTCTTTAGTTTTGGTTTGTACCCGAATTCAACTGCTACGCTGTAGAGGTCCTCGAATGATGTCTTTCTGTCAAAATGTGCCCAGCAAATTATACGAGTACTGGCTCGGGCCCTCTTTCCACACCCTCGTGTTGCGTACAAATTTCGTCCTTTTTGCAGCGATTTTCTCGTCTTTATGCCACAAATGAATACTAACACCTTCATCTGTAGTAAAACTGCAACCTCCCACTACACAACGTCGCGGCATATTTAACAAATGATGCCCCGATACTCCGAAAATCTCCAGAAATCAGCAGCTACTTACGACTGTGGTATACGGCTTTAACATAGAGAATACAAGACGGCTTCCCTCCGTGACGTCACAGCTGGAATTGACAGGAGAGCGATTTTCACCTTTCAAACGGCAATATCTCGCCAACCAGACTGCACAAAATTACGAAAAAAATATCATTATTTTCAGAATCGAAAGGACTATTTTTTTTTATTTTTGACCTCAGATCGTTTGGGTTGACCTTTAAGCACATTCAACAGACAATGAAATGAGCAATTTTCTGCTGTTTCTAATTTCAAAATTGTTGATAATCTGAATATTTGTTACTTGACTGCTTGGTGTTCCTGACATCTTGGTTCAAATTAAATACATTATGAATGGCTGGAGCCCAGAGCCGAGGGGTTTTCAGATGCGCAGCTTTGAGTTTTTGTTATTGTTTTTGTTTTTTTGTTTTTGTTTTTTGCATGTAGGCAAGTTGCAACTTGCTGTGCATGTACAGGAGAAATTCAGGTGCATACTGTGCATGTAATTTTTTTACCCAAATTCAAGCCTTGTACATCAATGTAACTTGGTAATGGATTATCTGTACATCAATGTAACTTGGTTATGGTGTACCTGTACATCGATATAACTTGGTTATGGTGTACCTGTACATCAATGTAACTTGGTTATGGAGTACCTGTACATCAATGTAACTTGGTTATGGAGTACCTGTACATCAGTGTAACTTGGTTATGGTGTACCTGTACATCGATGTAACGTGGTTATGGTGTACCTGTACATCAATGTAACTTGGTTATGGTGTACCTGTACATCATTGTAACCTGGTTATGGAGTACCTGTACATCGATGTAACCTGGTTATGGTGTACCTGTACATCAATGTAACCTGGTTATGGAGTACCTGTACATCATTGTAACCTGGTTATGGAGTACCTGTACATCGATGTAACTTGGTTATGGTGTACCTGTACATCAATGTAACTTGGTTATGGAGTACCTGTACATCATTGTAACCTGGTTATGGAGTACCTGCACATCAATGTAACTTGGTTATGGTGTACCTGTACATCGATGTAACTTGGTTATGGTGTACCTGTACATCAGTGTAACTTGGTTATGGAGTACCTGTACATCAGTGTAACTTGGTTGTGGAGTACCTGTACATCAATGTAACTTGGTTATGGAGTACCTGTACATCAGTGTAACTTAGTTGTGGAGTACCTGTACATCGATGTAACTTGGTTGTGGAGTACCTGTATATCAGTATAACTTGGGTATGACGTACCTGTACATCAATGTAACTTGGTTATGGAGTACCTGTACATCAGTGTAACTTAGTTGTGGAGTACCTGTACATCGATGTAACTTGGTTGTGGAGTACCTGTATATCAGTATAACTTGGGTATGACGTACCTGTACATCAGTGTAACTTGGTTGTGGAGTACCTGTACATCAATGTAACTTGGTTGTGGAGTACCTGTACATCAATGTAACTTGGTTGTGGCCGGAGTACCTGTACATCGATGTAACTTGGTTGTGGAGTACCTGTACATCAATGTAACTTGGTTGTGGAGTACCTGTACATCAATGTAACTTGGTTGTGGAGTACCTGTCAGGGCCTGATCTAGACTTTTAGTTTGGGCACCCTTACCTGGCGCAGAGTGTGATAAGTTATAGTGAAATAGGCCGCGATGTGGGACTGTCGAAGCCCATGGAAGCTGTGGGAGTATTGAATGGTCTAAATACAGCCTGATAACTTAATATTTGGCAATAGTAATTGCATTAATATAGGTTTCAGCCTGTTCAGAGGGAATTTGCTAACAAATTTTTTTTTTTTTTTTTCTCATTTGGGCGCCCAAATTCATGGCGCCCAAACCCGTTATAACGGGTTCAAAAACGGCCTGGATCAGGCCCTGCCTGTACATCAATGTAACTTGGTTATGGAGTACCTGTACATCAATGTAACTTGGTTGTGGAGTACCTGTACATCGATGTAACTTGGTTGTGGAGTACCTGTATATCAGTATAACTTGGGTATGACGTACCTGTACATCAATGTAACTTGGTTGTGGGGTACCTGTACATCAATGTAACTTGGTTGGGGAGTACCTGTACATCAATGTAACTTGGTTGTGGAGTACCTGTACATCGATGTAACTTGGTTGTGGAGTACCTGTACATCAATGTAACTTGGTTGTGGAGTACCTGTACATCAATGTAACTTGGTTGTGGAGTACCTGTACATCAATGTAACTTGGTTATGGAGTACCTGTACATCAGTGTAACTTAGTTGTGGAGTACCTGTACCTCGATGTAACTTGGTTGTGGAGTACCTGTATATCAGTATAACTTGGGTATGACGTACCTGTACATCAATGTAACTTGGTTGTGGAGTACCTGTACATCAATGTAACTTGGTTATGGAGTACCTGTACATCAATGTAACTTGGTTGTGGAGTACCTGTACATCGATGTAACTTGGTTGTGGAGTACCTGTATATCAGTATAACTTGGGTATGACGTACCTGTACATCAATGTAACTTGGTTGTGGAGTACCTGTACATCAATGTAACTTGGTTATGGAGTACCTGTACATTGATGTAGCTTAGTTATACAGTACCTGTGATCAATGTAACTTAGTTATACAGTACCTGTAGATCAATGTAACTTAGTTATACAGTACCTGTATATCAATGTAACTTGGTTATGGAATACCTGTACATCAATGTAACTTAGTTATACAGTACCTGTACATCAATGTAACTTGGTTGTGGAGTACCTGTATATCAATGTAACTTGGTTATGGAATACCTGTACATCAATGTAACTTTGTTAGAATGGAGTACTGGGCTATCCACAAATGCATTGACGTAACCAAGTATATGATCTTGCATGTAATTGTGTGCACCACCAGCGTTCGAAATTACCGCCTGGATACCTGTCACCGACAGGTAAATTTTACTTGTGACAGGTAAAAAGATATCTTACCTGCCGCTGGCGACCGGTACCAAGATCGATCTAGTTTATTTTCAGTTGTTGCCCTTATTGATTAAATTTGTTTATTAAACCGAGTAAGTTGGTTTCTCAAGGCTGACATTCTTCTACTTCGCTGATACATCGTCAGGTCGATTTCCGATTACCCGGATATGCAAGTTTACATTCTGCACACATTTCCCCAGTACTAGGGAGTTGGCTCCCTTGAAGCTTTGACTGTATTGAATTACTAAGGGAGCTAACTCTGCTAGGATGTGGAGAATGCACTACCTAGGCAACAGCCTCGTTTCCTGTCAGTCAAACTGCAAAACAACATGGAACATTTCCTTCAGGTTCCATTAAAACGGAAAGTTAACGATAGGATGGACATGGCTAGCAACGAAAGTGACGGGAATAATACGGAGAATCGGTATGACAAAGCTGTTGCGACACTCCTGTCTCTGCCTGACAGAAAAAAGTCACGAACATTTAAGTTTGTTGAAATGTGGAAAAATGGTCGACCATGGTTGAATTATGATATGGAAACTGTTTTGCGATCACTGCAAACAGTTCAACCGAAATACTAAAAACACATATTTTAGTGGCTGCGATTCGTTGAGAATAGAGAACGTGTGATCTCACGAATCTAATGGCGATCACATTCCCTCGTTTTGTTTGGTTACTTCAATCAATTATATTGCTGATATGCATGATGATTCTCAACCCTCTGTACCTTTTTGGAGGTGGTGAGATTATGTTCAGGTTGTTCAATTTTGGGAGACCGGTAAAAATTAGAGTTAACCAAGGCCCGGGACAGGTAAAAAAATTCAAACATTTCAACCCCTGCACCACTGATAAAAATAAACTTGACCCCAGTGTGTTACATCATCTGTGAACTCTCTGTACTGATGAGAATAAACATTCTCTGTGTACTGCTATATCTAGAGCTGAGTTTATGGTAAGATGGGTTAACCGTTACATTGTTGTCAAGATCTACTTGTACAGGTGACCTGCCTTGTCAGGTATGTGACTACTGACTGGGTGTGGTAAATTAATTAAACCCTGAACAATGTATGTTTCTTCAGGCAATTTACTTGACAGTCATCCATATACATATAGCTCTTTCTGTTTCAAGTCGCTTTTTTCTGCTCAGAGGATTTAATGGGGTTTTACCAGCATAAATATCCATTGATAGTGTGCAATATATCTCACATCATGGTTACAAGATCTTTTGCTTGGAGCTGCTGAGTGAAGATTTCCCCACCACCAGTGATTAGAATACTGTTTTCATTGCTTGTGGATATAAAAGTATATGACAGTGGGTGGTAATTATGTGTTACTAACAGCTCAATCAGTTTGAGACTTACGTCTGCAAGTTTAAGTTATTCCATTATTCCACCCCCTCAAGTATCTTACATGTAGCTAGAGACCTGTCTGCTAGACAAACAACTTTCAATTTCGATAGGCTGAAATTGAGCAATTCAACATATATAAGAAACTTTGGATAGAGAACATTTAGGCAAAATCAGGGAGAAGTGTGATTTTGAGACAGACAGTGGTGAAATCCTGGTTAACACACAGTCAGTCCTGAGAGTAACAACAGATCTGGATCAATGCTAAGCAGTTTGACTAATTTCTACTTTCCAAAATACTATTACTATTGAATAACTTTTTCTTTACTAAACTTGGATGCTTGTGCAATGCTATGCTCATAAACCAGTTTGTGCCCCTACATCCCTTATTCTCTTGGTTCCGCCCACTAATTCAAAATGACATTTTCGCATCTTAGCTGCTGAGCACTTGACATGCTTGATGCTTTTTCTGTGTTACCCAATCATTGTGCTCTTATGCATGGTTCATGTTTCATTCTACATAACAATGCCAATCGGTTTACAGCAGGACATGTGTTACTGAGGACAAAATTACAAACGGTTAAAACTGCACGCTGGATCTGGCATTCTACTCAGTGATGATGCTGGAGATTCACCAGTCATTTACTGAAGAATACAGCCCCCTCAGGGAATGCTTGAAACATCATCAAAGAGAGGTTGAACCACAGAACGAAATTGCTATAAAATTCTTGACACATGAAACATTTAATCTGAACTAGGGCTGAGATGATGCCTATAGGTCCCTCTTATTTTGGTCTCTGAGGTAAACAATATCCATAAGGCCATTCATTGAATACCGGTTTTTGGTCTTCAGAAAAATTGGATGTTCGAAGTGTCCCTATTAGCCAAGAGGTGCGAAAATGTCGGTCTGATCAGTGGAGGAATTAGGAGAGTAAGGAACATACGAACACAAGCTGATTTATGAGTGTAGTTCAAGGTCAGAAACTTGCAGAGCATAAACAGTAAACTCGACATCACATTTGCATGGACACAGCAAGGCTTCTCCACTGGAATCCAGGCATACCGAGCAAAAATTCACTGGAATCTAACGGATTCTCATAAACTTTTAGGTAACCGTATAATATAATAGTTGTTTTTAATTCTCCACACATTTGATGAAAAGAGAGGTTTTCTCATGATCTGAGTATGCAGCCTTTCTATGAGAGGCCAGCTACTGAGATAGACATTCAAATATGTGTAGACATGTCACAAGGAAATACTCATAACAACAGATTGAGATAGTATGTTTCCCTACATTTACATACAGTAGCGATGTGATGTAAGGTGGGTTATTGTGTTTTACAAATATTTGACAACCCTGTGTTGACCTCCTGCATGTCTTGGCATATTTTCTCCAGCTTGTGAAAATAATGGAGTTGCATAATTTATTTAGTTATCCCCACTTAGATGTCACTGACATCTTGAAATGGATGAGAGAAATACATGTACAATTTTAAATTAATCTTAGTTCGGCAGAGGGTCTATGTTGTACAGGTATGGTTGAATTAAGCCATTTTATAAATAGACATGTGTCTTGACAGGCTGAGCATGATTTGGAATAAGGAGTGGCTGAAATGTAAGTCACCCCCTATGGGGCCTCCTGGCACACCCTCTAGTTGGGAGTGGATGGTATCCAGTGTTACATGGTTACTGTTGGGCTGGTTAATGGTATTAGTTGTGTGTAGGAAGGCTGGCCAATATCCATCTTTGCCTTCATCAGCAGCATCATGCTTCACATAGAGAATACATGGTTCACAGATCTCTGCACCCAGTGATCACAAAACCTCAGGCTAATTCTCTTGGTAGAGGCTATTCAGTGTGAATGTGCCTGTTCCCTACAATGTGATGTGCTACAACCATTCCCCCCCATACCCCAGGAAGTGGAGGAGGACATGGGCGGACATAGAAATTACACAGAATTCTCATCATCTCCTCGTTGCCATGGTAACTGGGTCCAGGAAAATTGATAAATTGTGTAAAGAACATGGGTGTCATTAAGCTGTCAAAGTGACAACTTCACAGAGGGTGTGTTCTCTCCATTTTAGGCCAAGGAGAAAGTCTCGCAATACTGTAAGACTGCAGGACAGGGATCTCCATCCGCTGACACAAGACACCCAGGCTATAGATAACAAGGTAAGTGATCTACAAGTAAAGAGGGGGGGGGGGGGGGGGGGGGTAAAACTGGTCATAAACATGTAAATGTAGGCCTACCATACTTGAGAAAATGAAAGAGATACATAGATACATGTATTATCAAATGCAGATGTCGTTTCCCAGTACACACCTATAAAGGCGTGCAGGTGTCTGCGGGAAGGAAATTTCAGAATGCACATGTATACGTTATAGCAAAATGAGAGTATATTACATGTACTTCATACTTGGAAATCTCCATTGTTAACTACATCTCAGATTTGAATGAGAATTCAATATTGCCAGCCTGTCTTGGCAGTCTTAGTTCTGGTGTACAGAGGTTCAATACATTATGACTGGATCAATACAGGTTTGTTGGTTTATACAGGTTTCTCTCAGCTGACACAGTTTCACTGTACCTAGTATATTTCAAGTACTGGTAATCTGTTCGATTGATCTCAAAACTGAAAATAGTTTTAATCATTAGATCTATGGAATATAATTATATGAATTATCAAAGGGTGTTGCATGAAGCAGTCATGGTCATGGGCACATCACTTTGTCATGGAGTGACAGTGACCATGGGAACATCACTTTGTCATGGACTGACAGTGACCATGGGAACATCATTTTGTCATGGACTGACAGTGACCATGGGAACATCACTTTGTCATGGAGTGACAGTGACCATGGGAACATCACTTTGTCATGGACTGACAGTGACCATGGGAACATCACTTTGTCATGGACTGACAGTGACCATGGGAACATCACTTTGTCATGGAGTGACAGTGACCATGGGAACATCACTTTGTCATGGACTGACAGTGACCATGGGAACATCACTTTGTCATGGACTGACAGTGACCATGGGAACATCACTTTGTCATGGACTGACAGTGACCATGGGAACATCACTTTGTCATGGAGTGACAGTGACCATGGGAACATCACTTTGTCATGGACTGACAGTGACCATGGGAACATCACTTTGTCATGGAGCGACAGTAACCATGGGAACGTCATTTTGTCATGGAGCGACAATTGCCATGGGCATATCACTTTGTCATGAAGCGACAATGACCGTCCATGGGTGCGTCTCTTTGTCATGGAGTGGCATGGCTATGGGCACATCACTTTGTAATGAAGCAGCAAAGGCCATGGGCACATCACTTTTTCATGGAGTAGCATGATGGCCATGGCTGCATCACTGGCACGGAGCAATAATGGACCTGGGTGCATCACTTTTTACCCCTCAGCCATTTTGGCCTCGGGGTATTGTCGTTGCCATGTACATCCGTCCGTACGTCCGTTAACGCATTTTAGGCAAAACCGCTTGAGGTACAACCACCAAATTGTCAACACTTATTTATCTAGTGCTAAGTCAGACGCCTATTGAAAGTGGCTTCCCTCGGCCCATATTTTACAGAGTTCTGCCCCTTTGCAGATATATTAATTTCTATTTCTGTCCTATATGCCTGAATGTAACCAACTATATCTGCAGAACTGTGTTCGGTATACCTACTATATTTTGGAAACTTATTCATATTGTTGTATTCTACAAGCCAACAAAGGATTACTCTCCTCGGCTTATGGAGTTATGCCCCTTTCGGATGTAATAATCTCTGATTTTGTAACCTGTAATTGAATGTACAAGTTATATCTGCAGATCCGTGTTCGGAACAGCTTTATCTCGGTTCTTATTTTGCAGTAGTGCTAAGTCAGACGCCTATCGAAAGTGGCTCCCCTCGGCCCATGCTTTACAGCGTTATGCCCCTTTACTGATATATTAATTTCTATTTCTGTCCTATATGCCTGAATGTAACCAACTATATCTGCAGAACTGTGTTCGGTATAGCTACTATATTTTGGAAACTTATTTATATTGTTGTATTCTACAAGCCAACAAAGGGATAACTCACCTCGGCTTATGGAGTTATGCCCCTTTCGGATGTAATAATCTCCAATTTTGTTATCTGTAGCTGAATGTACAAGTTAAATCTGCAGATCCATGTTCGGTACAGCTTATTCGTCTCGGTTCTTATTTTACAGACTGCTAAGTCAGACGCCTATCGAAAGTGGCCCGCCTTGACCCATATTTTACAGAGTTATGCCCCTTTACAGATATATAATTTTCTATTTCTGTCCTATATGCCTGAATGTACTACCGGTATATCTTGATCATCTCACATAGAACTATCTCTTCCCCAATTCACACTACACATGGGTCACAATCACTTGGGAAAAGCCGAGGGGTTTTGATTAGATCAATCTCATGTTTCATGGAGCGGCAATGGCCTTGGGCACATCACTTTGTCTTCTTGGAGTGAAGAAATATAGATATGTTTAATTTAGAATATGTGAGAAGAGGAAAGGCAAAGAATTTTGTGGCTCTTCTAATACATGAGCTAAATGATATGGATTAATTTGATAAATCCTAAATTCACCTTCAGTGGTAAGGGGCATTCTATCCCAGGACTTGGTTGTGTCACTTCTGCAGGTGTGTCACAGGGAGCGGCCGGGTCTTACCTCTTGATCATTGTTTGTAATACCTTTGGACATGCAAGAGAAATATGTCCTGATTATTTGTCAGAATTAAGCTATTTCATTGTACCTCACATAGTCCTATTTCAAAAACAAAATCTTATCTTCATTGTTAATTTCACAACCTCCAACTGTCGGAAATTTCATTTGATCGCATCTGGTTTGTCGGGTGGACCTGTGGAGTTCGGGCAATTGTGTGCTTGTAGTTTCAGGTAAACCAGCCTACTCATCAGAAGTCATTGTTCTCGTTTTATATGGACAACTGAAAAATGACCTAAAGTAAAATAAAATTTTAAAAAACACAGGTGATAAATTTCTAACTGAAAATGTGTCTTGTAGTCAATCATAAAATAATAGTTATAGTTTTTGAAAAGAATACCTCCATTAGTTTTTTGTACCTACATGTAGTTTGTATAAATTCATGAAAATCCTTGCTGATCCGCATTTGCTGCTTTGACATCACTGACAATCTCTTTCCGTGCTTTGAAGGAGGCAGTGAAGGGGAATTTTTGAGCACCAAAATAGGCACATGCCAGGCACGGTCATTGATAGTGTACCTTTTACTACCGTTACGGTAATATGCGAGAAATAATATATGAGCATGACTTGTGTGATCGTCTTGTAATCAACTACTTGTTGTCAACCAGGGCCCTATTTATATACCTCCAAAGCCGAGGTGTTCTCAATACTTTGCGTTGTTCATATTCAAATTTAATTGATATTATATAATAATACCTCACATTTTGTTAAATTTGTGCCGTTTCTCCCAGTATTCCACATTTGCTTTTATTTTAGGTCTACAATACAAGGGTTTATATGGGAGGTAAATGGTTACATGTTATTTCAATCAGATGGATCTGACTGAAAACAAAACCATTTTATCGTGGAGGTCATTAGCTATTGGGCTAATGTTAATATATTGTCGCTCACATATTCTCTTGGTCATGGTAAGAATAGGCATCAGCTCCTCAGAGATCTTGTCATAAGAGGCGACTAACTGGGGCACCCATGTGGTTCCCGGGTGTGAAAAGAAATAATCCGTGGGATTCCGGGTGTTAAAAGAAATAGGACCCTACCCATGTGATTTCCAGGTGTGAAAGGAATGGGAACCAAACATCATGATGTGACTGAAAGTGTTGATGCAACATTTAAATCATATTCACTCACTCACTCACCCTGTGTCACATGAAAAATGGAAGTGATGTCGAGCTTTCCATCTTTCTGTTCTCAATATTGCTAGGTGGAGTGCAGGAATATTGAGTGGTGCGAGCTTTACAAATACATGTACTTCCAATTTTGCAAGATGGAAAGCTGGAATATGAGAGTGGTGTCAATTAAGCTTTCCATATTCCTACTATCAATCTTACGAGATGGTAAGCTGAATTGTCCTCATTGCAGACTGCCACTCAAACTTGTTCTTTGGAGTCATGAATCAAGAGCTTCAGGGGGAAGAACTCTGCAAGACCTATGTTTTGCAGACCTCTAACAGAAAGCTTCTTGGTGTGTGAGACCAACATTTCAAGCTACGAATACAGCTTATTTATTTCACCCATTTTGATGCTAATGTTGAATTTGATTAATATGGTTTACTGGGTATATGTCCTGGCAGCTGTTTTCTCTAAAGTTCTTAAGGGATACTATTCCATTTTCCAGATCATCTTTGTTCTCGCAGTCACCCTGGTACAATTTATTTTTGACATTAACTATAGTGAGTGAATACATAGGCCTATCTTAAGATCTCATATTTGTCTAGAGGTGAATACATGTATACACATTATTCAGGGTTTTTACCTCTCGGCCAAAATTGGCCTTATTACCCCTCGGCCAAAATTGGCCTTGGGTATTGTCATCATCATGTACGTCCGTCTGTCTCCATTTTGTAGTTATATATCTCAAGAATGATTATGCATAGGAGAACCAAACTTAATTCACAGATGCATGTGATCTTAGAGTAAAAGCATATTGAAAATGAGCAAGAGTGGCTTACTTTTTCTGGGTCTTCGGGTCAAATTTGTCCATTTGGCTGCTTATTACCATCGTATTTAAAATATGATAAAACCTATTATTACTGAACTTTCACTGGACACACATCTGGTAATGGACTACAGTGAAAATTGTCCTTAATGTATTGACTTCATGTACTTATGTCCATTCATCCATTTGTTTCCTCATTGACATCATATCTCAAGAATGAATATTCCTATTGCAAGAACAACATTACACACATATGCCTGTGGTCATGAAAAAGAAGTCTATCAAAATTCAGTCCGGTTGACCTAATTTTCTTTCAGGTCACCAGGTCAAGCTCTGCCAATTTGTCTCCATTTGTTAATTAACTGAAGAATGACTTTTCTTGACGGAATCAAACTTCATTGGAACCACTGATGATTTCCAATAATAGAAAAGCAACTCCGAGTAGGGATGACAATTTCATTTGTTCACTGCTGAAAATGCTAAAACTAATAGCGAAATATACAGAATGAAATTGTCATCCCTACTCGGAGTTGCTTTTCTTCTCTAGAATCAAGCTTGCATAACACATCGATATGGTCATAGAGCAGAAGTCACAAAGCGAGATTGAACACTGCCATCAACTGTTTGATCATCAACCTGGACCTTATTTATTGATCTCAAAGGCTGTCAGGTTCTTAGTGCTTTACACAGTTCATGTTGATATTATAGCATATGACAGCAGATATTGTTTGAAATGTTTAACTTGGTCAAGTTTTGGTGTCAAGATCTCATCTCATATTTTTGAGATCTGGCGTAAGCCAGAGGCTCTTTAGAATGCTGTAGGGAAATGGACAAAAGTGCAAACCGACTCACGGGATAGCCTCACGCTGCATGAAAGTAGTTCCACAGAGATGAGTTTTGGGGATCCTTAGTGGTTGAAAGGCTTTTGTATGTCTATATTTAGTCACTAAAAGTCACTTGGCATATATTTGATCCCTTATCTGCATTAAATATTACTCTGTTCATTGTTTTCCCACGAAATATGAGATTAATACGCTCTAAAGTATGGCAGACTGGTATCGTCACTTTACCAAAGCTAAGACTCTGCTGAGAAAATTATACAGTTTAGCTGGTTAGGTGTATATGTGAGAGATGCTCTACCATAGCAGCCAACCTGGCCACCATTGTCTCATTATCACCTTTGAGACCACTGTTTGCTTTTCTCACAAGAGCAAGCTGTAACATATCTATAATCTTTTCCTATCTTGTACTCCACCATGCAGTCAACCTGTGGGATATCCAGAAAGTGTAATACATGTCTTGTCTTATCCTAACTTGTGACATAACCATCATCAACCTTGATGTCCAGCCCTTCTCACTCATAACACTATATCAATCTCTATTTACCCCCAGGTATAATCTCTCTTATTTACCCCTAGTTACATGTATGTTCTGTACAATACTGCAGACGTTTCCTGTCAAAAGGCAAATGTTTCCAGTAGTAATATTCAAGACTTCTAAACGTTTCCGGTTCATTACCGGTTGTGATCGTCCAGTCAGATTTTTTTATTGCTGCCACGTATGTTCAAACCTCAACATCAACACGTGTCCACTGGCAAAACGTTTCCGCTATGTAGTCTGTTTGAACCAATCAAAATAACCCTTACAAATATTCGCGCATATTGTATTCCTCATGCCCACCATGCATCATGTCCTGTGCAAATTGTCCCGGTGCCAAAGATATTCTCCAAAACCTAATTTGTAAGAACGGTTTTCATTGGGTAAAATACATTACATACCGGAAACGTTTGCCAGTGGAGATTTGCACGTGTTGGTGTAGATGTTGGTATACACACGGCCCAAATAAAAAATCTGATTGGACGATCACAACCGGAAACGTTATCCTTTTAACCGGAAACCTTTAAAATACCGAATTTTTCTTTTGACAGTCGCGAATTTACAACTGGAAACGTTTGCTTTTTAACAGGAACTGTCAGTTCATAACATCTGATTGGTTGGTTCAAGTTTGAACGTTTAAACTTTTTAAAGCTTTACAATTTTTAAACGTTTAAGAAGTTAAAACCTTTAAAGGATGCGTTTATGGCGCGAACGGCCCTTCATATACCTTGTCACAGGATGTAACTTGTGATTGCATTTTAGCCACATACATTCGTGCCTGGTGCCACCTGTGCCTAACTTGAAATTAAATATATAATTGTTCGTTTATTTCATTACAAACTTATCCCCCAATAACCCAGCTACCAGATCTCATTAAAGCCCATAGGCTCTAGTTTGTGAGTGGATACGCCAGGTGGAGACGATGTGTCGCGTACCAAAATTGAGGTCGAGGTCAGAGGTCAAAGGTCACTGTTGCTAAAAATCAGGAAATCATTGATCGTTGACGGTTTTCTATCTACAGTTCTAATTTTTGGTGAGTGGATGCCCTAGGGGGGGAACGATGTGTTGCATATTAAATGTAGGTCAGAGGTCAAAGGTCAGTGTGATCGAAAAATCAGGAAATCGTTAAAAATTTCAAAAAATTTGTGAGTGGATTCAATAGGCGGAAATGAAGTGATGCATACCAAAAATTAGGTCAAGGGCAAAGGTCACTGACCCCAAAATTAGGAAATCATTAAAAATAACATTTTTTGTGTCAGTAGATACATTAGGGGGACACAATGTGTCACATACCATAATGTAGGTCAAGGTCAAAGGTCAAAATCGTGAAATTGTTAAAAATCAGATTTTTTGTGTCCATTGAGAAATTGAGGGGAGACGGTTTGTCATGTACCAAAATTTAGGCCACGGTCAAAGGTCAAGGTCACTGTGACCCCAAAATCAGGAAATCATTAAAAATCATGTTTTTTTGTGTGCATTGATAGATTGAGGGAAGACGATGTGTTGTGTACCAAAATGGAGGTCAAGGTCAAAGGTCAAGGTCACTGTGACCCCAAAATCAAGAAATCATTAAAAGTCACATTTTCATATGCCTGTCGAAGTCGAGGTCGTGTAATGCGATGTTGCGTTCTGTCCATTCATCCATTAACATTTGTTGTTCATGCGATAGCTCTAGTTTCAAGGTATGGATTGGTACCAAACTTTGAGTATACCTTACTCGCATGGCAAAGTGGAGCCATACATATGAGATCAATTTGTCAAAGGTCTAGGTCGCAGTCCCCCAAAACTGAATCAAGCTTAGCTGACTAAATGTGTTGGAATATTGTTGGAATATTCGAAGTTCTTTCCCCTGCATTTATATGGTATTGTCCTGTGGAGTTGTCTCCCATGTTTGAAACGCTTCATTTAGTTAAACTGTTGTGAAATAAAAACCATACATTTACTAATTTAACGGGGAGAGAAGTCTTTATGAACTTCACACCGGTTTATTAACTCAAGAACAAAGGTTTACTTCATCACTTTCTTCTTCCTTCATGAAAAATTCTCTCGTCTGAAAGGGATCCATTTGCAGGAAAACTACTATTTTATTGTGTTTGACTACTGTCGATTTCAGTGTGGGATATGTGAGCTTTCAGCTCTTGCTTCAAGGTCAACTAGTTACCAAGAGTTAAGCTCATTCAATATAAGATGTGATATATGTTACATTCTCATAAGCAAAAAATTGTAGACCTTTCTCTGGATTGCTAGATCAATTGGAATCAAGGCTATTAAACAACCTTGAAATTTGGACCAATGTAATTCCAGATATACGGGTGTATATTGAAGCCCCTTGGGCTCTTGTTACTTATTTGTTACTAATTTTTAGATGCCTAGAATCGTCTTCAATTTCAAAAAATTTCAGAGTTACATGTAATAGAAATGGCACTATGAAAATTGGCACATGCTGGGGGATCCCTGTAGTTTTGCTTGTTTGTTGTCTTTTCCTTTGATTGGGTTTGCTGAGCCAAAATCTCAACCACTAGTGTGAGTTAATTATCATTTACTGCACTTGATAGTTAATTACTGTACTTAATATGAACTAATTACATGTTTGTTGTGGTAATTGTTCATCACAATTCAACCACTCTAATATAAGTAACTGATTTTATTGATTTTCATACTGAAGAGATTGCTGAAAGGAATTGAAGCTATGAGTACCGGTATATTGTTTGAGTAAGGATATACCAACTCAATATTAGATAAGTTATCATGGTTGCAGACAAACAACACATCTAAAATACTTTTTATTGTAATATTTTTAGATATATTTTGAAGTGTGAGAGTGACAAGAATCACCAGGGTTCCCTCGTCTACTGGTGGTTGTATCATAGTTTAGTTGATGTATGGCAGGAAGATTTGTTGTCCCCGCGTGATCTTGGCTTTGACTGTACAATCATTTACAGGGAGATCATTATGTTGACATGGGTTGAAACGCCTCCTTTTTTAGCAGACACCTTTGCTTACAGAGGAAGACCACACGTTTCTGCATGGTGTGTGAATGGGGATCAATCCTGTGGTCTTTCTACCATCATGCTCTACAAACAACCTGGCTAGAAAATGAAATGGTCATGGCCATATGTAAACGATGGGGTTTCAGGTTCTAAGCTCTGATGACAAATAAAAACTGTAGAGGAGAATGAAGTAATGAATACCTCCTTAACTCAATGAATTGATAGCCTGATCCCGCCTATTAATCGTGCCATCTTTATAGATCCGCTGGAGACATGATGGTCAAATGTCAAATTTTTCCATTTCAAGTTGTTAATGTTTTAGGGTAGGCTGTTGTTAATACAAAAGTTACCTGTACAAATTATGTTAGGGGGATTTGAGGACAAGGACCCGGAGAAGAAAACATTATTAGACCAGACACACAAGAATGTATGATGGACAGTCGAATACTTTTTACATGCCTGACAAAAAAGGCAGATCTATGTATTATGAATCATGGCGATTTCAATTTGTCCATCCAATCATGTCCGGTATATATCTATGAGAGTTTTTACCCCTCGGACAAATTTTGCCGGAAGGGTATTGTCATTGTCGTCTATCCAACTGTCTCTCCATCTTTCTTGTGGACACAATATCTTAAGAAGGATTATAGTCAGGCATTGTAAATTCATACCATGAATGCATCTGATAAAGGGCCAGGAACCTATTGAAACAACCTTGACCTATTTTTTCAAGGTCAAATTGTTGTTTTTGCTATATTCCAGTATCTATAAATCCTTCCCCACTTTGCTCTGTCATTACATGTAGTTTAAGGGTGTTTATATTATTAGGTGCCCCCATTTAATGGTAAATGCAAACTCTATTTTCAGCAGATTTTTGTGTCATTAATTTTGAGAAGATGACAACAAATATGGTCCCACAACTTGCTTTGACAACTGTTCAGATACAATGTATATTCTATAATATGGGAGGTAGTTGTGAGAGTTAATTACTAATAAAGATTAAAATCTAAATAAAGATGATGGGGCTCATATAATATGATAGGGATGTAGATATTTGGTTCAGATGCACAATTAGGAAGATATTTCTCCTTCCACCATGAGTTCATGGTAAAAGTTTGGGCATTGCAATAATTTGATCAGAACTATAAAGGGCAAGTGTAAGTTCAATTTCATTTGCCCCCAGCAGATATTCATTGCCCCAGGCAAGCGGCAACGGTTAAGTTACACCAATGGTAAAGCATGCACTGTTAAGGATAAGTCTCCTGCACATGCTTTTACACACCCTCTGGAACCGCTAAAAGTATACCCATATATATATATATATATGGTAATGTATATATTTCTTGAAAGCACATTTCTTAAGGATTTCAAATATATGAATTTGTTCGCTGTAAACCTGTAGGTTGTTAATATATTTGGATTTAAAAAATAATTAATTTATAATTTAATTTGAATTTTTTAAATGCTATTTTCAAAAAAGTATTCAGCTTCATCATTTCCTGTAGAAAACAGCTCCAACAGTAAAGTGTTGTCTCAATTTGATCAATTTTGGTCTAGTTCTTCTTCTATTGACATTTAATGGAATATTTCTTTACAAAATTGAGCAACTCAGTTTTGAAGTCAGAAGTTGAATTAAATGTCAATAGAATAAGAACTAGACCAAAACTGAGACGGATTTCCTGTCTTCTACAAAAAATGATGCAAGTTACGATAAGTGACTACTTTGAAAAATAGCCCTTTAAAAAAGAAGGCTCATTCTTTTTATTATTATTTTTATGCCTCCCCCCTCTAACTAGAGGGGGGGCATATAGCGATCGCTTTGTCTGTCCGTCTGTCCGTCCGAATTTCTTGTCCGGGCAATATCTCGGTTAATATTTGATGGACAGGATTGAAACTTGCTTGGAATGTGGCCAGTGGCTCATAGTTGTGCAGCGTAGAGTTTTTTCCGAGTTCCGGTATAATTTTCAAGAGTTATGGCCCTTTTTCTGAAATCTCTGTGAATGGGACTTGTCCGGGCTGGATCTTGGTTAATATTGTATGGACAAGTATGAAATTTGCATGATATGTGGTCAGTGACCCACAGTTGTGCAGCGTAAAGTTTCTCCACGTTTCGCTTATATTTTCAAGAGTTATGGCCCTTTGTTCCTGAATTCTCCGTGAATTGGGACTTGTCCGGGCTGGATCTCGGTTAATATTGTATGGACAATTATGAAATTTGCAGGATGTGTGGTCAGTGCCCTGTAGTTGTGCAGCGTGAATTTTCTCCGCGTTTCGCATATATTTTCAAGAGTTATGGCCCTTTTTTCTTCAAATCTTTGTGAATTGGAACTTGTCCGGGCTGGATCTCGGTGAATATTGTATGAACAATTATGAAATTTGCAGGATATGTGATCAGTGCCCTGTAGTTGTGCAGCGTGAAGTTTCTCCACATTTCGCTTATATTTTCAAGAGTTATGGCCCTTTTTTCTTCAAATCTTTGTGAATTGGGATTTGTAGGGCTCGATCTCGGTTAATATTGTATGAACAAGTACGAAATTTGCATGATATGTGGTCAGTGACCCATAGATGTGCAGCGTGAAGTTCTCTGTTTTCGGTTATATTTTCAAGAGTTATGGCCCTTTGTTTAAACCTAAGTGAATGGGATATATTTATTTGTCCAAGCTGGATCTCAGTCCATAACCGATTTGAACCAGGAAAATGGCTATATTATATGTTATTCTACATTCCAAAGCAAACAACATAGGTCCTGAAGTATGAAATTGCTCCAAAAACAGTGAATTGGGTGCAAAATTCAAAGTTCACTGATCGCTTCATAATTTCACCACAATATACTCCCAAGGAATGTAGGTCTCATGACCAGGTCACATTTTCGGATTTGGCGAAAGCCCTGGCGACCATCTTGCATCGTATTATCACTTGTTGCTTGATACTTGGAATATGTATTATGTGAGGCATGGCAAAAAAGTGACTGAAACAGAATTTTTATAATTATCCAAATTAGGCCTCCACCAACCAATAAAGAACAGAACAATGGCGGGGCAGTGTCGGAATAAAGTGGAAGCGGGGGGGGGGGGGCATACAATTGAGCAATCTCTGATTGCTTCCTTCCTGTGTTTTTTTTAATTCAATATCTTCACAACCTACCGATTTCCAGTGAACACATTTATGTATTTGGAATCCTTGAGAAATGCGCTTCAACAAATATAAACATTACCACAGCTATAAGACATACTTTTAGCTGTATAAAGACAAATTCTAGAGATTGTGTAGAAGTACCTGCAGGAGGGCTCAGTATCCTTGAACGGATATTATACACACTGGCGTTTTCTGCTTCACTTTGACAGTGCATACAATAATATTGGACATTTGTATATCTAGACAGCATGTTGTCAAGTGCTTGCAATGGCAAAGATTACACCCAACAACTGGAGGCCATCACTACTTTTGACCAGTCGGATATTGATAGAGACAGACTGGCCACTCAGTCAGAAGCTTCCTGTCAAGTTTGCAGAAGATTCTGAGTAGCGCATCGAGTTCCAACTTCTTCGGATATGTCATAACCTGAATGTACCTACTTCTCTGAATGTATACACCATCTTACTGAGCCTTGTAACGCCAGCTACCAGCTAGAGGTTGTTTTTCTTTCTCAGGAGGTTGAAAACTTACCTACAATCTACCATGACCCCACGGGTGGTTGTGTGGGCACGGGTTCCTGTTCAATGCATTTTGCTGAGAAGCAACAGGAACTTGATAATGTGATGTCTAGCACTGTAATATCACTTGTCTTTATTGCACCGTGTAAGCATCCTGTCTGTGTCTTGTGTGCTCTCCTCAGGGTTTTATAGGGTGGGTGGATGGATGGTGACTGGTTCCATGCTGCTTCAAAGATTTCTTCTTTGAGTTAACAGGAATGCAAATTGGACCGGTGGTGCTTAGTTGGTTCATCGCGATATAGCTGAAATATTGTTGAAAGCGACGTTAAATTCTATTCACTCACTCACTCTACCATGACCCAACCGAGGCTTGAGCAATGACCTCCTGATATTACATGTCCACACTGATAATCTTGATATAAAGAAGGCGGCGAATTGCTTTGTAAAGTTGTCAGATCACAGATAATAGATCTTAAGGAGATTTTTAAGCATCACCATATAAACATTGTGGTGAAGTTGGAAACCAATTTCTAAAAAAAATATGATTATGAAATTTTGCTAAAAATCCACTTTTTACCCCTCAGCCCATAGGGCTGTGGGGTCTTGTCGTTGCCATGTACGTACGTCCGTCCGTCCGTCAACATGTTCTTGTCCGCTGAATATCTGCAGATCTATGAAGTCGGGCCGGACCAAACTTTGGTGAGAGCTTCCTGAATGTTGACTGATGAAATGATTAGATTTTCAGATGGCTATGATGATTTCATGATTTTTAATTATTTTTTTTTATTATTTATTGATGGCTCAGCTTTTGCACTGTTACCTATGCCCATCAACATGTTCTTGTCCGCTGAATATCTGCAGATCTATCAAGTCGGGCCTGACTAAACTTTGATGAGAGCTTCCTGAATGTTGACTGATGAAATGATTAGATTTTCAGATGGTTATGATGATTTCATGATTTTTAATTTTTTTTTTTTTTTATTATTTATTGATGGCTTAGCTTTTGCACTGTTGTCTATGTCCATCGCGAACCCTTGGTTGCATGTTTCATTGTGAATTTTGAAGGTTCCCTGACATGCCTGATACAAGAAAGCCTGGTCCATTCAAGATTCTCATTGAATGAAGGACAACATTTTCGTTAATTTTGCTATTAAATCATTCTATTCTACATCATATGTTTTATCCTAAAACTTTTGCATGAACCAAATTTGTGTCCACACATTTAACTGGTACAACATATTTGTCAATTTTTGTCACCAAACATGTTACTGTACCTTGGAAATTATTTAAAACGAGTGATTAGGAGAGCCAATTTTTAGCTTGACTGCGCAATTTTGAACCAGTTTGCATACCTGGAGCTTATGCCCCCCCCCCAACAATAATGATAAGGGTGGGCCTGTGTCAATCAGTGTGTTTACTTGTTATCACACTTGTGCAATGCATAAATTGCCACTGATAAAGCTACACTTTCTTGCATGCTGTAATCCCAGCACACCACTCACGTGAAACCAAAGTCTATTTTATAAGGTATCCAGGAATTTTTTGCAGGTTCTGATCCCAAACTCCCAATTCCTTTTCGTAATTCATTATTGAGGGTCCAATTTTTGTAAGTGAATTTCGGCACAAATAGCCTGTGATCAATCACAAAACAGAGGTTTATTAACATGAAATTCAATACCCAGCTATGCAATCGGATCGATATTGAGGATCCCAGAGGCTCCAGAGGCTTTTTCTAGTATTTCCTTCAGAAATCCTTTCAAATTGAACAACACCACTTTCGTTTTTTGTTTCATTTGAGTTTTGGGCGCCCATATGTTTCCCGAAACTAAATTGGCTCTAGATGCAGCCCTGATCCTACTTGACTAAAAAAAAACAGGCTGAGGGGTCCACGCACCTTTTAGGTGCTTGCCTGCAATTCATGTTGTTTTAGGATATACAGCCAAACAGATAAGATTGTATCCTAAATTTACTTTTTCTGTATGAAAGAACATGAAAATTGAAATACAAAGTCTGTTACTGATACTTGAGTGTTGAGTTTGTGAATGGATACATTTCTGGTGGGGGTGGGGGGAGGGCAGAATATCTGTAGTTTGGGAAAGTGTTGTCGTATGCATCAAATTGTTTTAAAAAAATTATGCGGGCATATATCCATTAATTTCGCTCAGCCTCGACCACTTCTTAATCATTCATGTCTTGTTTTTGTTCACCCTCGATCTGCTAAAGTAAGCCCCACCCCACCTCATACCCTCATATATTCAGTGAGCTGACAGCATGTTATGCATTTTAAACCCATTCTCTTCCCCCTGGAGAATATCTCCACCCACGGGGTACTGATAATGCAGAGACAGCATGATGCAGTATAAATAAAGCCTGAATGCACGTGCGTGCCACATTTTTTGGCCGAAAGTGTTACAATAACAATTTAGGAGGTTATAAACTTGGACAATCTATGTGTATAAGTTTTTCATAATATAGATCTATAGACTTGTAGGGTGTGGCACTTTATTTGCCATGTACTTCTCAATTCAATAGCCACTTCTGTAAATGGAAGAACCCTGTGGATATACATACACTGCTCTGGTGTTATCAATACATGTACAAAGTGTACATTTTCACTGAGTGATTTGCCCCACCCCTGGACAAACCTGGTGTGTTGCGAGTATAAGGTCAGCTAATTAGCCTAAACACTGTCACAAATAATATTCAATATGACATCAGTTGTAACATTATTGTACATCATATTATCCTAATATTATAGCCTCACAAAACTGCTCTACAGTGAAGATTTGGCGCCAAGTTGCTACGTTAGTTGCACGTATTATTATGAAATGTGTAAACATCTGAAAAGTCAATACTGGAACTGATATTGACAATTCTCTGGACAAACTGTTACACTATTTCTGAATATGTTTTTGTATTAAATGTACAAAACTTTGTGATTTTAATTCCACCTGAATTACATCTACAGTAAACTTGTCTTACCAGTTTTGCATGGATGCCTGGAGGCCCTTAATCCTACCAGGCCTGGGGGGAGGGGGCAAAATGGGCCAAATTTTCTATGCTATCTCGGGAACGACAAAAAATTGAGAGCTGACACTCTGTGACTTTATAGTTATTGTCATCGTCAGCATCCTCTGTCTGTCCGTCTATCTGTTCATCTTTCTTGTGGACATGATATCTCAAGAAGAATTATAGCCAGGCAATGTAAATTCATACCACATATGCATCGGGTGAAGGGTCAGAAGCCTATTGAAAATGACTGACCTTGATTTATTTTATCAAGGTCAAATTCTAGTATTTGCTATATTTTTTTAAGGATTACAGCTAGGGTCTCCAAATTCATATTATATATGCAACTGGTGATTGACTAGAAGCCTATCCCAGTTGACTGACCTCGACCTATTTTTTCAAGGTCATATGGTGTTTATTATGATCTAACATGAAGAAATATAACTAGGCTTTCCAAATTAATACTATGTATACATCTGGCGAAGGTCCAGAGGTGTACTGACCTTGGCCTATTTTATAAAGGTCAAATTTTTAGTATTTGCTATATTTTCTGAAGGATTGAAGCTGGGGTCTCCTAATTCATATTACTTAGGCAACTGGTGATTGACTAGAAACCTATCCCAGTTGGCTAACATGAAGAATGTAGCTAGGCTTTCCAAATTAATACTACGTGTACATCTGGTGATGCTCCGAAGGTGTACTGCAGATCACTGACCTTGACATATTTTATCCAGGTCAGACTCTATTTAATACAATATTCCATGAACGATTAAATCTAAACTATCCAAATTTATACCACTTATGGCTGGACCTAAAGTCTATTGAAGAATATCGCTGACCATGACCTAGTTTTAAAAGGTCAAATTCTGTATGTTAAGTCTAAGATCTCCAAATTCATATTCCATATGTAATTAAGTTAGAACTGACCTGAAAATTGATGAATATGTCTGACCTTGATCTATATTTCAAGATAAATTACTTGATTTGATTATGAGCTATATAGAAGAGTATATTTAGAGCTCAGAATTCGGTTATGCTCTATCAGAACCTCAGTGCAAAATTATTCCCATCAATTAAGGCCTTGGCAATAGCTGACCTTGCCCAACTTCCTATGTATTTCTTATATGAGAGAACTACAGACAACCCTACTAGATCACATTTTTTTAGCCCACCATCACCATGTTCAAATTAGTTTTCGTCCGTGGTCCGTCCGTGAGTCCTTCCGTAAACAATTCTTGTTATCGCGATTTCTCAGGAACTACTTTATGGATCTTTCTCAAATTTGGTACACAGATTCCCCTTGGGGTCTAGTTGTGCAAGATACCTTTTTTGGTCCGAGTCGAAAATCCAATATGGCCACCAGGCAGCCATCTTGGATTTCCCCATGACACCTTATCGCGATTTCTCAGGAACTACAGCATAGATCTTTCTCAACGTTGGTACACAGGTTCCTCTTGGGGTCTAGTTGTGCAAGATACCTTTTTTGGTCCGATTCAAAAACCCAATATGGCCACCAGGCAGCCATCTTGGATTTCCCTATGAAACATTGTTATCGTCATTTCTCAGGAACCTACAGCATGGATCTTTCTCAAATCTGGTACACAGGTTCGCCTTGGGGTCTAGTTGTGCAAGATACCTTTTTTGGTCCTATTCGAAACTCCAATATGGCCACCAGGCAGCCATCTTGGATTTCCCCATGAAACCTTGTTATCGCGATTTCTCAGGAACTACAGCATGGACCTTTCTCAAATTTGGTACACAGGTTCCCCTTGGGGTCTAGTTGTGCAAGATACCTTTTTTGGTCCGATTCAAAAATCCAATATGGCCACCAGGCAGCCATCCTGGATTTCCCCATGAAACATTGTTATCGTCATTTCTCAGGAACCTACAGCATGGATCTTTCTCAAATTTGGTACACAGGTTCGCCTTGGGGTCTAGTTGTGCAAGATACATGGTTCTATTCGAAAATCCAATATGGCCACCAGGCAGCCATCTTGGATTTCCCCATGAAACCTTGTTATCGCGATTTCTCAGGAACTACAGCATGGATCTTTCTCAAATTTGGTACACAGGTTCCCCTTGGGGTCTAGTTGTGCAGGATACCTTTTCTGGTTCGATTCGAAAATCCAGTATGGCCACCAGGCAGCCATCTTGAATTTCCTCTTGAAATTTTGTTATCGTGATTTCTCAGGAAGTACTGCATGGATCTTTCTCAAATTTGGTACACAGGTTCCCCTTATAATAATAATAATAATAATAATATTGGCCATATTGGATTTCTCCATGAAACCTTGTTATCGCGATTTCTCAGGAACTACTGCATGGATCTTTCTCAAATTTGGTACACGGCTTCCCCTTTGGGGTATAGTTGTGCAAGATACCTTTTCTGGTCTGATTCGAAAATCCAATATGGCCACCAGGCAGCCATCTCGGATTTCCTCATGAGACATTGTTATCGTCATTTCTCAGGAAGTACTGCATGGATCTTTCTTAAATTTGGTACACATGTTCTCCTTGGGGTCTAGTTTTGCTAGATACCTTTGCTGGTCCGATTCGAAAATCCAATATAGCCACAAGGCAGCCATCTTGGATTACCCATGCAACTTTGTTATCGTGATTCCTCAGGAGATACAGCATGGATCTTTCTCAATTTTGGTACATAGGTTCCCCTTGGGGTCTAGTTGTGCAAAGTACCATTTTCGATCCGATTCGAAAATCCAAAATGGCCACCAGGCGCCCATCTTGGATTTCTCCATGAAACGTTGTTACCGTGATTTCTCAAGAAGTACTGCATGCATGGATCTTTCTGAAATTTGGTACACAGGTCCCACATGGGGCCTAGTTGTTCAAGATACCTTTTTTGGTCCGATTCGAAAATCCAAGTTACGCTTCAAATTAATACGGTATTCCCGAGTTGTGACGTTGCATCACAAGAGTCGGCGGATGAAACGGTGGGGCATATTCTATATATTGACTATAGAGAATATCCGTACCTTCACCTTCCATATCAAGGAGTTCAAATAAGTCAGAATTAAAATGTATTTCTTCAAGTTTTCTTTAGTCCATGCAGTTTGCAAGTGAACTGCTCCACCGTTTTATCTGCCGGCGGGTCGGCTACATGAAGGGACGTCACTCTTGTGACACGTCACAACTCAACAACTGTAGACTACTGTATGTTTTGATCCAAGGGAGATAATCAGGATTCAGACGCTTTCGAAGCTTCAAATTTACTGCGCGAACCGAATCCCTTCAGTATTATGTATTGTACCATCTTACTATTTTCGAGCATGGTATCTTAAAAGAGATATCTCAAACTAGCCCAGTAAACAGAACAGAATTAGCATTCGTTCCTAATTATAAAATCTTAAGTATGTTTCATAGCTCATGCCAAAGTCTCAAAGAGATTTGTCTTCGCTTCCAGTACCCAATGATGACACGTGCAAAAATAAAAAAATAAAATAAAATACTACAAAACGAAGATGAAGGATCCTCCGTACATGTACATTCACTTTCAGACTAACTTCGCTCATTTCTCTAGTACTATAGCAACCGACATAAGTACAGTTTCTAGGAATCTTGAAACTCCTGAAACTTAGAAAGATGATATCTTGGTGTTTTCCAGTGTCCCTTTTTCGAGCTTTTTCGCTCAGATTCGAAATGTTGTAAACAAAATTACAAATCAGTTGCTTGTTCCTAGTAACAATGAACAAAAAGATCCTCTTGTCATTAGCTTACAATTATCGGATAATGGTGGGCGCCAAGATCCTTCAGGATCTCTCGTTGTTAATCTAGTTCTAAAAATACACTGATGATATTATACATGTACAATGCATGATTGCTGGCTGTAGACAATAACTGATAGCCAAGGGGTATTGGAGCCGAATGGGCTATTTTTAGCCCACCATCACCAGATGGTGGGCTGTTCAAATCACTTTTCGTCCGTCGTCCGTCCGTAAACAATTCTTGTTATCGCGAATTCTCAGGAACTACTGCATAGATCTTTCTCAAATTTGGTACACAGGTTCCCCTTGGGGTCTAGTTGTGCAAGATACCTTTTTCTGGTCCGATTCGAAAATCCAATATGGCCACGAGGCGGCCATCTTGGATTCCCCATGAAACTTTGTTATCGTGATTTCTCAGGAACTACTGCATGGATCTTTCTCAAATTTGGTACACAGGTTCCCCTTAGGGTCTAGTTGTGCAACATACATTTTTCGTTCCGAATCGAAAATCCAATATGGCCACAAGGCGGCCATCTTGGATTTCCCCATGAAACTTTATCGCGATTTCTTCGGAACTACTGCATGGATCTTTCTCAAATTTGGTACACCGGTTCCGCTTGGGGTCTAGTTCTGCAACATATCTTTTTCGATCCGATTCGAAAATCCAAAATGGCCACCAGGCGCCCATCTTGGATTTCCCCATGAAACGTTGTTACCGTGATTTCTCAAGAAGTACTGCATGCATGGATCTTTCTGAAATTTGGTACACAGGTCCCACATGGGGCCTAGTTGTTCAAGATACCCTTTTTGGTCCGATTCGAAAATCCAAGTTACGCTTCAAATTAATACGGTATTCCCGAGTTGTGACGTTGCATCACAAGAGTCGGCGGATGAAACGGTGGGGCATATTCTATATATTGACTATAGAGAATATCCGTACCTTCACCTTCCATATCAAGGAGTTCAAATAAGTCAGAATTAAAATGTATTTCTTCAAGTTTTCTTTAGTCCATGCAGTTTGCAAGTGAACTGCTCCACCGTTTCATCTGCCGGCGGGTCGGCTACATGAAGGGACGTCACTCTTGTGACACGTCACAACTCAACAACTGTAGACTACTGTATGTTTTGATCCAAGGGAGATAATCAGGATTCAGACACTTTCGAAGCTTCAAATTTACTGCGCGAACCGAATCCCTTCAGTATTATGTATTGTACCATCTTACTATTTTCGAGCATGGTATCTTAAAAGAGATATCTCAAACTAGCCCAGTAAACAGAACAGAATTAGCATTCGTTCCTAATTATAAAATCTTAAGTATGTTTCATAGCTCATGCCAAAGTCTCAAAGAGATTTGTCTTCGCTTCCAGTACCCAATGATGACACGTGCAAAAATAAAAAAATAAAATAAAATACTACAAAACGAAGATGAAGGATCCTCCGTACATGTACATTCACTTTCAGACTAACTTCGCTCATTTCTCTAGTACTATAGCAACCGACATAAGTACAGTTTCTAGGAATCTTGAAACTCCTGAAACTTAGAAAGATGATATCTTGGTGTTTTCCAGTGTCCCTTTTTCGAGCTTTTTCGCTCAGATTCGAAATGTTGTAAACAAAATTACAAATCAGTTGCTTGTTCCTAGTAACAATGAACAAAAAGATCCTCTTGTCATTAGCTTACAATTATCGGATAATGGTGGGCGCCAAGATCCTTCAGGATCTCTCGTTGTTAATCTAGTTCTAAAAATACACTGATGATATTATACATGTACAATGCATGATTGCTGGCTGTAGACAATAACTGATAGCCAAGGGGTATTGGAGCCGAATGGGCTATTTTTAGCCCACCATCACCAGATGGTGGGCTGTTCAAATCACTTTTCGTCCGTCGTCCGTCCGTAAACAATTCTTGTTATCGCGAATTCTCAGGAACTACTGCATAGATCTTTCTCAAATTTGGTACACAGGTTCCCCTTGGGGTCTAGTTGTGCAAGATACCTTTTTCTGGTCCGATTCGAAAATCCAATATGGCCACGAGGCGGCCATCTTGGATTCCCCATGAAACTTTGTTATCGTGATTTCTCAGGAACTACTGCATGGATCTTTCTCAAATTTGGTACACAGGTTCCCCTTAGGGTCTAGTTGTGCAACATACATTTTTCGTTCCGAATCGAAAATCCAATATGGCCACAAGGCGGCCATCTTGGATTTCCCCATGAAACTTTATCGCGATTTCTTCGGAACTACTGCATGGATCTTTCTCAAATTTGGTACACAGGTTCCGCTTGGGGTCTAGTTCTGCAACATATCTTTTTCGGTCCGAATCGAAAATCCAATATGGACAACTGTAGACTACTGCGTGTTTCGATCCAAGGGAGATAATCAGGATTCAGACACTTCCAAAGTTTCAACATTACTGCGCGGATCCCTTCAGTATTAAGTATTGTACCATCTTACTATTTTTGATCATGGTATCTTAAAAGAGATATCTCAAACTAGCCCAGTAAACAGAACAGAATTAGCATTCGTTCCTAATTATAAAATCTTAAGTATGTTTCATAGCTCATGCCAAAGTGTCAAAGAGATTTGTCTTCGCTTCCAGTACCCAAATGATGACACATGCAAAAAAATACTACAAAACGAAGACGAAGGATCCTCCGGACATTCACTTTCAGACTAAATTTGCTCTTTTCTCTTGTACTATAACAACCGACATAAGTACAGTTTCTAGAAATCTTGAAACTCCTGAAACTTAGAAAGATGATATCTTGGTGTTTTCCAGTGTCCCTTTTTTGATCTTTTTCGCTCAGATGCGAAATTCTTTAAACAAAATTACAAATCAATCGTTTGTTCTTAGTAACAATGGACAAAAAAATCCTCTTGTCATTAGCTTACAATTATCGGACAATGGTGAGTGCTAAGATCCTTCAGGATCTCTCGTTATTATTATTATATTATGAGGGATTCTTTCCTGTAGAGTCATATGGTTGCTTTTTAGTCGCCAGACGTCAATTTTTCCCACCTCTTGCATATCGCTCCAATATAAAAACACATAAAACAAAACAATTGTAAAGCCACATCACCACACCACTGTTTTGATGGAAAAAAAAAAAAATGTTTCGGCTTAATGTCTTTAAATTTTAGTGACCAAATCGATGATTGATTTTATGTGACCATAGACTGGAAAACCCAGATAACATGTGGAATATCACTCTGGCATGTTGGATCATGCTATGTACAGTTCTTTAAAATGAGAAATTCCTCGGAATGAATAGCCTGTTCTGTTTCATGTCTAGATGTGTTGCATTACATTTGTGATTGTAACATTGCAGGGATAACCCCACCCTTCTGGTCACACTGGATGCTGCAAGTTGAGAAGGGTTGATGGGTGTGGCTAAACAAAGACAAATGCTTAGGAGTAACACCCTGCCATATCAATTCTAAAATGTTCTCTGATATTGCTGTTGAAATAAAGCATAGTGGATTTCTCCATAGTCTTGCTAAGACTATATGCTGTGAGAATAGTTTATCCCATCTTTGAGGCCTGACAATTTTGTCAACATTTCGCCTACACAAATGGTCACAGATTATATTCTTCTGCCACATCTAATGTATTCTCAGCTGAACACTATGCTGTATCCTTTCTTATTGTGGTGGAAGGATGGGTGGAACACTGCCATGGGCACTGGTTCTACGTACATGCCTTGTCACCCATCTCCTCAAACCTATCCTACACATGATCCTTCTTATCAGTGTCCTGTAGACGCTGTTCATGTGACCCCACATTCCTACTAAAACAAAATCTGCTCTTTTCCCCACAATTGACAATACTGACCATGAGTGGATTCATTTACAGCCTCATCTCTCCAATTTGTTATGCTAGTCAATTTCGTATGAACAAAATCTTATATGCCAGTATTCTTTGAATGAAGAAAAAAGGCAGTTTGAACGTTGCTATGTTTGTCTAGTACCAAAGAGGCTGTATTCGATGAGGGGACATAACTCTGAATGATCTAACCATGCGTACACACGTCAGGTCAATGCACAGCGTGCATGTAGCTGCATTTGCAAACAAAGTGTTGAAAAATGGACCATCGATCATGACAACTATAACTTACGGCAGACCGCCAACTG
Source organism: Hanleya hanleyi (assembly GCA_036873755.1). Classification (NCBI taxonomy): domain Eukaryota; kingdom Metazoa; phylum Mollusca; class Polyplacophora; order Lepidopleurida; family Hanleyidae; genus Hanleya; species Hanleya hanleyi. The sequence continues at coordinate 67,543 of JAVTVY010032756.1, forward strand.
TCTTGAAAAATTTGCTGGAAAATGTCCAAGCTGTGCATTGAATTACCCACATGGGTATTTTTATCTCGGGCTTCTCTCGCATCAGATGCTCCACACTATTTCTTTGTCCACTTTCACCTCGTGTGCATTTCCAAACTGCCGTAAACATCATTGGCGTCACCGCGATAGTTGAGCCTAGTCTTCTCGGCCGTGACAAAAATTCTGCAAGGTTTCAAGCATGTCCTGAAGAGAAAATAAAGAATCAGAATGTCAAAGTGACAGAATATGCTCCCGTATGTACTAATACAATGATATACGCGAATTTGTGATTTTAAATTGGCCGGATGTCCGATGAAAGCATGACTGAGAACCGACGGGGAAACCTGATTATTCTATAGATGATTTATACTTTGCAGTGGATTTAAATCATTTCTAGCCCCACGATTTAAATAATGAATATAATGGGAAATATGCTACATGTAGATCTCCTTCTACCTCAATCAGTACTTTATTTATCCTTTGATGAATGGCGAAATATTGCCTGACAAATCTAAATGCACGGCAAACATTTCCCGGGTTTTGCTTCCGGGTTTCCCCTCGACCTCACGTTTTCGTACCACTGAACTTCGACGAAGTATATTAGGCTTCATTCTACACACAAAAGTATAATGAATGTCTCGTGGTTGTTGATTTTATATCATTTAGAGTGCTAAAATATCACAAAATTAAAGAAACATCACAGTCGATGTATTGTGACCTTTCAATGTCCAACGGTATGAGCATTTAACATAGGGACTCTAATTTACGAAAACGTCCGTTTTTCTGAACTGACCTGCACAAACTATTCGGAAGTGGTCAGTTTTTCACGACTGCGAATATTCACTTCCGGTCACGAATACTTAGGGAACTTTAATACCGTAAATAAATAATGGTGAGTCTTTGAGAAGGTGCAACCAAATTTGGAGTATTCTTCTCGTGTGTATGTATGGGATATGTCCATTTCTGTCTATCATTACCACAGTGTCTAAAGGATATACAGGAGTACCAAACTTGACATAGGCATGCAATATGGTACAGAAATCTTTCAAAAATTGGTCAGATTGACTTATATTTTATGATTCACTAGGTTAAACTGTCAATTTTGTCACCAATTGCTGGTTGCCATTAACAACTGGTTGCTTGTTCTGGTTGCTTGTTGCTGGTTGCTTGTTCTTCAACATGGGTCCAATTTTAATACCACCAAGGCCAAGGGGTTTTCAGTGCTTTGCATGGTTCATGTTTACCTGTTTGGATGAGTTATGGTCCTTCATTTTCAACATCAATATATGTTCCTCTACTGCTTGTCTGAGTTGTATCTCCTTAATAATTGGTGTGAAAGTTCGAAGAATTTATAGTAAATGCTTTAGTATCATATAGGGGTGCAGTGTCAGGTTCAATTCTTGTTCTGATCATATTTCACAGAGTTATATCCAAGCAATCACTTATTGCTTCTGTCCAGTGTTGTGATAGTTTTGTCAAAATGATATTTGATATATTTCCCTGATAATGATACATTGTATATCATTGTAAGAGAAAATAGAAAACTCTTATTCAACATAACACTTTAAATGCCTTTATCACATGACGCCTACATTGGAAGAAGTTTGGGGTTTCACACGAACTCGGTACCGGTATGGCTATCCTATTTATACCTTTGGGCTGAATGGGTATTGTCATCATCAAATTCGTCTGTCGATTACCATGATATCTCTTGAAGGAATACAGACATTCCAAACTCCGTTCCAGCTGGTAATGGACCAGAAGCCTGTAGAAGATGTCCTGATTTCACCTATTTTTGTAGGGTCCTGGTATATATTCAGTGCTATTAGCAAGATATCTCTTGATGGATTATAGCTAGCCTTTCTGAATTTGTACCACAATTGCATTTGCTTATTGAACAGAACTTTGGGCGAGGTGGGGGGGGTGATTTGGCTTAATGTCACACTCAAGGTTGTTTCATTCATATGGTGACAGTCAGTTTGGTTGGTGGAGGAAGCCGGAGTACCCGGAGAGAACCACCGCCTGTCAGCAAGTAACTGACGAACTTTCACACATGGACCAGCTGAGCTAGAACCCGTGCCGGTTCAGTGGTGTGAGGCTAGTGGTCACCAGCGAAGTACCTTAGACCACTCGGCCACAGAGAACTTTATTGAAGATGATTGACCTTGACCTATGTTTTAAAGGTCAAACTCTATGGTAAATTAAGCTGCCAGCATTGCTTCTGGCACATACTACTTCTTCCAATCATTAGAAACATGTGCATATTAAACACCTGAGTTTCCTGTCGATGAAAACATTGTGTACACAGTGAAATGGTACCATAGCAGTACCAGAGTGGACTGTCAGTGGTTGTGTCAGATCTGGTACCACTATGATACTGTTACGGTGAAGAGGTAGCTGTTGTGTCCACAATGATTTCATTGGCGGGGGAACTTTGGTGTAAGTTTATCATGATAGAAACATGATAGAATTCCACACTGTTTGCTGTGTGCAAAGTACAGCTGCTGTAGTTGCTGTTGTATCCAGAGGAGGAGGAAGGAGTTGCAGGGGGGGCAACAATACTGTTGTCCAGCACAGAGTTGAATCATTGAAGTTCTGCACAGTGGACAAGTGTAATTAATATTTATATTGATAATTTTGTTCTAAGAATGTATAGGAAAATATTTTTTACTTTTGTAATATACATGTAAATGTTTTTTGTTTTTTTTTGTTTTGTTTTTTGATAGGCATTTAGAAGTCGGCGTATATAACACGTGGCTATTCTATGGATAACAACTTCTTTATTGCTTTGGAGCTTACGTTTCGTTGGAGATACTTCCAACTTTTTCAAAACTTTTTTAGCTTTGAAAAAGTTGGAAGTACATGTATCTTCAACGAAATGTCAGCTTCACAGCAATAAAGAAGTTGTTATCCATAGAATAGTCTTGTGTTACATGTAATTGTTTCAGGAAAATTGTTGTTTTAAATGTATCACTCATATTTTTCATTTGATCAGAAAGAATTGTTTCCCCTAGTTTTCATGGAACAAGCATTAAAAAAAATGACATCAGATATCAGAATGACTGTAAATACTAGAATCAAATATACATGTCCCTGAAGTAACTGGTTCAGTGTGAGATATTCTTGACATGGGGTGTGGTTTCGATATATAGCTCCACCCTTCCTCTCCATGTTACCTTGGGCTGTTTACTTCCCAGTGGAGCTGTTGTGGATTTATCTGAACATGGTCTACATAGAGCTTGAGTAGAAGAATTTAGGAGTGCTTTAACCCACAAATGGTTCACAGAGATTTTGTCACGGGAATCCATCAGAGGTCTCAGACTCTCTCTCTCTTGTCTATGTGTCCAACTGGTCTTTGTGTCGCCTCTATCTCAAGTGTTGTTACGCCAGCCTCACTCTCACATTGGACTTGGCCGTCACTGATGTTTGCTAAGACTTAAAGGGTCTGACTTGGATTGCCACTTTTTCTTCTGGCTGTGTGAATTCGTTACCGTGTCAATCCCGGTAGCTGTCTGAGGGGAAGTTTTTTTGTGGATTGTTGGTTGGTTACACGCTCAGCCGTAGGATATCCAGCTTGAATTCAAGAATTTGGTTCAGGTATTGTCTTTCATATGCATGTATTTTCTACGAATTAGATAGCCAGTCGAGTTGTTCTCTTTATTGTATTTCATCACTTCAAAATATTAGTATACAAAATTGTAGTAAACTACTTCAAATGATAAATATGATATTTACATACACTTGAATAAGTCCTTGTTGTCCCCCAATGGGTCGAAGTCCCTTGTTCAAAAGGGGCACATGGCTACCTCTGCCTTCCATCATTTCTGTCATTCCATCCTTGATCCGTGTGTAATGAATAAGACAAGAAAGAAAAAATGATCAATGTTAAACTTGAAAAATGACTTCATATCAGTGAAGAGACAGTAGGTCTGTCCCGAGTTTAAACTCTTTAAATGCAAAAGCAGGAAACAATATCATTGCCCATGTAATGTTACGGTAAGGTTAACTAGACACTATGAAAACTGTTTTCTGATTTTCACAGTATTGCCAATGTTAAAATTATTGCCCGTTGCCTAATCTTGGTATGAGGTCATGATGTCATTGAACACGTCCAGTTTCCAAGTCAAATTAAAACAGATAATTTCATTGGCCCGTTTAATTGGCACAGGCATGAAATATAAGTAATTTTTAGGAAGCTGAGATCGGGCCAACTACACAGTGAATTGAGACAATATGCTAAGGATAATTATTTAATGAAATGCGAAAAGCCCAGTAAGATGAGGAAGACCATATTATCGCCAACTTTCTCACCTATCAGAGTCTCAACTCGCCAACTCGGCATTTTTGCCAATCAACTGACATGCCGCTAAGCGGCACTGAGTGGGGTAACAGATTAGGTCGGATTATCTATGAGCGGTCCCGTTATCACCTTTTAGGATTTTTTTTATAAATTTACACCTGCTCTAAAATAACCTACCGAAAAATGAACGTCATCGATACACACTCCAAGCACTGTTACAGGCACAGATTTCTGGAAGAAACCGCATACGTTTCTCTCAGTTTTTTCTGGATGGCTTTTTGTATGAAGGGGTACAAAGACAAAGGAATCACCCACGCGACTACAATGTATAATGAACACATATTTACCAGTACAACCTAATCAAAAACAAGTCTCATCCGAACTTGTTCGAATTCATCAGGACCCAGAGAAAACGTATGAAATATTTTCTTTTTATGTATGTTAAAGTGTTTCCCGTCCAAAGGACAATTCAAAATGCCGAAGAAAAAAACCAGGGGGTCGACCTACTCGTTTTTTGTAAAATTTTATCGCCATAAAGGAATCCTCGATCAACAAGCAATTGTTATATCCTCGTTTGGAGAAATGGTTACGTCCAGCAGGGTGATACTATAGATATCAGTTAGCAGAAAGGTAAGAAGAATTACCATGCTGTCAAAATCGGGCGAGCTTCCTTATTATAAAATTAGGGAAGGGCCACTTTGTGCGAAACCGTGGCAAGTGTGAAGTGCACCCTATGTATTATGCTTCTATGTCTGATATAACAGTTTGTAAATTTGTTATGTACAGAATAAATATTTTCCTAATCTCATTGAACTCCATGTCTTAAGTTGTCTCCATTTAATCCTGCTATTGTGATACCACGTGGCTTTCACACCTATGCCAGTCTCATTTCGCCAACTCGACATTTTGGTAAGAGAACACTAAAAGTTGGCGAAATGAGACGACACCATTATAAGGAAAAGGAGAGGTCAGGACAGGGTGTACCTGAAGTTCAATATCATTGGAGTGTCTAGTTATGAGGGGTTATAGTGTTTGCTTTCATTGATAGTTGTGAGGGGTTTCTTGGAAGGTTCACTGTGTAGTTTCTTCATTCTCTAAGTTTCATGCCTATTATAGTTTCAAGAGGGTGTCAAATTTTTACCCCTTGGGCAAATTTTGCCTGAAGGGTATTGTCGTCGGCGTCATCGTCTGTCTGTTCATCTTTCTTGTGGACAAGATAGCCAGGCATTGTAAATTACTGTTATATGGAATATGGAATAAGTCTTTGGATTAAAGACGTGGATATTCTTTAATGGACGACGTCTGAATTAAGAATGACGGATTAGACGCTTGTAATTGTAAATTATTACCAAGTATGCATCTGTTGAAGGGTCAAAAGCCTATTGAAAATGACTGACCTCGAGCTATTTTATCAAGGTCAAATTTTAGTATTTGCTACAAGCCTATTGAAAATAACGGAGCTTGACCTATTTTATCCAGGTCAAATTCTAGTATTTGCTATATTTTTGAAGGAAAGCTAAACTGGTGATTGACTAGAATCTTATCCCAGTTGAATGACCTTGACCTATTTTTTTCAAGGTCATATACTTTTTATTATGATATAACATGAAGAAGTATAGCTAGGCTTTCCAAATTAATATTATTTATACATCCGGTGATGGTCCAGAGGTGTTATGAATATGACTGACCTTGACCTATTTTATCCAGGTCGGATCCTATTTCGTACAATATTTCATGAAGGATTATATATCTACATTGTCTAAATTTATACCACATATGCCTGTACATGAAGTCTATTCAATGTCCTTGACCTTCATCTATTTTCTAAAGGAGGATTACTATATGTTCCTACGAAGTAGGCTCTCATTTGCAAATTATCCAGTAATGAGTGAGTGAATCAGTCCATCCGAATCCTTTTGTCGGCAAAATAAGGAGAACCGTTGACACTAGAACCTTGATTTTTGGCATGAAGGTGCATCAGAGGACTGCTACCAGCAAGTTCTGAGCTGACCTACTTTTGATAAAAATTAGACCTGCTTAGGTGACCTATAACAATATGCTTGGACCCCCAAGTCATCTTCCTCACCCTACTTCGTAGGTCCTGTGACGTTAGTCACACTACTCGTGTTAAATATAAGATCTCCGAATTCACGTTCCATATGCAATTAAAGGAGAACTTACCTTATGTTATATAGGTTCCTATTGCAAAGGTTAGACTCTTGAAGAAATATAACCAACTATTTTACTGTCATTGAGGGTGATAATCTATTATTTATATTACAATTGTGAAGCCATGTTTACGCTTTGAGGTAACGTGGGCGCCGCCATGTTGCCTGCGGGATGACGTGAATGATGAAGTCAGCATTCAGGCTACGCTTGATCCAGGGACATGTCAACTACGGACATGATCAACCTTAAATCTCCATGATATGGCGTTTTTAGATGAGTACATGTCAGGGGTTATTCTAGCCCAAAATTGTTCATAAACTCAATTTCAAAATTTTGAAAACTCAATTTTTTTTCGTGCCTACGGCGCGCAAAGAAATCTACAATACTCAATATTTTTGCCTTTTTCATCAAAAAAATGATGAAACTCAATTTTTCCAACTTTTTCATCGCACCAATTACAGAACTGAGGTTGGTCATATGTTTGGTCATATGTTTACGACACTTCTTCAGAAACCATAGGTTGTTTAGCATGACCTCATGCTAATTAAAACATACATGCTAGATGCTATAATTATTAATTATTGAAGCTAAATGTTTTACCGTTAACAGAGAAGACTGTGATCGAATATACAACCTGGCAACATTCCTATTGTACAGATTTATACACTCTGAAATCTCTCATAAATATCGCCAGAAAAAAATATTTATGAAATAATTATTCTCTAAAGAGACATTTTAAGTTTGCTTTATTTTAATTGAAACATTATGTAAATAATTATGGTAGACAGTAAAACTCAAATGCACACACATTGTGTAAACAGAAATCAAGGGAAAAAACTCTTACTTGTGATCAATATTAAAGATAACTGCAGAATTTATTACCTGAATTTTCAACATCAGGAAATCTTCTTTTATTTCTTTTACACTGATTGAAGATATGGATTCTCTCCACGGTGACGAATTTTGTATGTCCGTCGTCCTCAAGCTACGAGTATTGGTCGACAGTCTGTGTTGTTGTTGTTGTTGTCGGGAGTGAAGACGTGAAGCGCTCGACCACTTCGCTCAAAAGCGTTTCATCAGATAAATGGATGGTTAAATGAATTGGTTGATGAGTAAACAACTGATCCATAAACTAAAACCACGATGGCTTTGGTACGCGACCCTCAAAAGTGCCGGAGTTAAAACTTTACTGCCACGTGCTTGACACGAGGGAATCCTCGCTAGAAAAGGACTGTGCCTCGTTTTGAAATACGGCTTTCCCCAAGAATGTGAACCAAGATGGCGGCTCTTCAGTCGCCTTCGCGCTGACTCGCGCTGTGAAGGTTCATTCGTTTTACTTAGATTTGCTTACTTATTTCTTTTACGAACAATAACTACTGATAATTAAAATACATGCGGCATTATTTATTTCCAAAATATTGATGCGGGCGGGTCATGTGAAACAACCTATCAACTGACAACTGGTATGTTGTGGGAAAACTCAAAAAAAAAATTGTGCGCTTCACACAAAAACGGCAAAAATCGCAAAATTCAATTTTTTTTATCAAAACTCAATTTGAAATTTTTCTGCAAAACTCAATATATATTGTTTTTCATCGTGGTAACCACGATGAAAAAAAGGCTAGAAAAACCCCTGCATGTATACACTCACTTCCTGTAATCTAAAAACCTCAGGCAGTGGTGCAATGGCAGCACCCAGTGCATGCCGCGGCGAGCGACAAAATATTCAATATTTCTTTCATTTCGCATTCTATCAACATAAGTTTTATAAAATAAGGTTGGAATATGATTGCTGATAAACCTAGTCACACTCAAAAATAAGGTAAGTAGTCCTTTAAGTTAGAATAGACCAAAAAACTGTTGAAGATGACAAGACTTTGATCTATATTTCCAAATTAATTGATTTGATTATGAGCTATATTATAGAAGAGTATATTTAGAGCTAAGAATTTGACCATGCTCTACCAGAACCTCAGCACAAAATTTGTCTCATTATTGTGAACTGCAAGGCTTTCCAATGTTCTGCTAAAATGTCATAATAGTGGTAATAGTTCCGTGGATTATTTTCTTCTTCCAATACGTCAAAACTGATACCACCAGAAAACGGGAGCCACAACTCTCGAAAACATCATCGATTGCCTCCCATTGTTTTTGGATCGTAATGACGTTATAGTGGTGCTCACTCATTCATCCGACATAGCATGGCGTCATGTAAAATAATACATTAACTAAAACTTGAATGCAGGAGACCTCTATAATGTAACGTTCTACAAGCAAAGAGAGATGCTTTCAAAAAAAAATTTCAATTTATAACAGGATAACTTTAATATTGTTATAAGTACAATTTAGCAAAATATATTCGCCCAAAAATCGTATATCAGTTGTATAACATAACACAAGATGTATGTAAAGAGGCTGTAGGCAAGGCGACCCACTTTCACCATACTTGTTTATCCTATGCGCAGAAGTCTTGGCTCTTTTAATCAGAAAAAATGATGTAATAAAAGGGATAACAATTGGAGGGGTGGAGTATAAAGTAAACCTATTTGCAGATGATACCACTTTGTTTTTGGATGGTTCGAAAGCCTCTCTCGGGGCCTGTATGTCTACTTTGGAAATATTTGGCAGGATGTCGGGCTTAAAGGTGAATAAGGATAAAACGCAAATGGTCTGGCTGGGCTCCTTACAGGATGATCCAGAAAATTTGAGTAGGAGGTTCAAATTAGGTAACAGTAATGGCTCTTTCAAACTGCTTGGGGTCACATTCAGCAAGAACCTTGATGAGATGGTCCAAATAAATTTTGAGGAAAAAATAAAGGATATACAAAGACTTTTAGGACACTGGTCTAAGAGGTCTATTACGGTTTTGGGTAAAATAATTGTTGTCAAAACTTTGGCCTTACCCAAATTAAACCATCTTTTTTTCACTTTGCCAAATGCACCAAACAACATAGTCAAAAGCCTTCAAAAAATTATCTACAACTTTATTTGGAAGAAAAATGACAGAATTAAAAGAACACAATTGATACAAAGTCACGAGAAAGGCGGGTTAAAAATGATAGACATAGAAGAATTTATGAAGACAACAAAGATAACTTTGTTAAGACGTTTATTACTGAGAGATTCCAAAAATTTTAATATTTTGTACCACCAATTGAATGTTTCGTTTTGTTTAGCTGAATGTGGCCCCAAAGTTTTGAAACAACTAAGTAAGAAAATAGGTAACCTGTTTTGGAGAGATGTGTTCTGTGCCTGGGCAGATTTTTTACCATGTTTAAAATATGAACATTCCTATCATGTGCTGTCTCAACCGTTATGGAATAATGACCACATACAGGTTGGCTATAGGCCTATATTTTATAGGCATTGGTATGAAAGTGGTGTGAGATATATTAATGATTTGATCAATGAAAATGGGGAAATAATTTCGTTTGTTGAATTTGTGGAGAAATTTAATTTCAAAACAAATATAGTGACTTTTCTAGGGGTGAGAAATGCAGTTAAATGGTACATGAACAGTTTCTCATTCAAATATAGTAAACTTGAAAACCCAATCAGACCCTATCCAATTTCAGTTCTGACAAGTAAACAGAAGGGGTGTAAGCCTTTTTATGGAATTTTGATACAGCAAAAGTTATACAAACCAAAAAGTGAGGTGAAATGGGAAAAGTCTTTTGATATTCAGAAAGAGGAGTGGGCACTAATCCACAAATTGCCCTTTTCATGTACTGAAGATGTCAACCTAATTTGGTTACAATACAGGATAACAAATAGAATCCTAGCAACAAATACCTTTTTGAAGAAAATTAATCTAAAGAATACAGCTTTATGTGATTTTTGTGAACAAGAGGAAGAATCCTTAGAACATTTATTCGTTGAGTGCGAATGTGTACATCCCTTTTGGAATAGTATCGCTGAATGGATAGCGTCTGATGGGGGTGGCACTGTTCTTTTCACAAATAAGTTCAAAATATTCGGTGGAATAAGAAATACTGACAAGGCAATTAATACCATTCTTTTATTAGCAAAATGGTTTATTTACAGATGTAAACAGAAGAGGCAGGTACCGAATATTATAGGTTTTAAAAATTCAGTAATTCATTACTATCAAATAGAAAGAGTATGTTATAGTATGAACTGTAGAGCAGAGGATTTTGAAAAGAGATGGACAATATGGAAAAGACTTCTTGATTAGGAGACTCGCAACCAAAAAGTGTAATTGCGACCATATGTTATATATATACTACTGTATGTACACAGCAAACTGTTTCTCATGTACGCCATCTGAAATAAATAAAAAAAAATTGTAAAAAAAAATAAAAAAAAATAACACAAGATGTATGTATTATTTTAGAAAAAAATTGAAAGCTTTACATTTCACTTTTAAGGCCTTGACAAAAGCTGACCTGGCCCAACTTCCTGTGTATTTCACAGTGGCTTGGTTAGCAGTGGGTGTCTTCGTCGATGTTGTTGTTGTTAGTATTTTTTTAGTTTTTTTTTTCTTCAAGAATATAATTATTTCCCACCTTTTCATATACCACAATGAAAGTGGATATCATAAAAATGCTTTCTATACGACCTACATCATTCTTCATACTCCTCCTCTACTATATCTTTATCTATAATATCAAGTGATGATTATACCACCATGTTAAAGAATTCACCGCGAATCCTGGTACGCGGTCCGCAGTAATACATTCTCCATCATCTGGTTGGTTTCCAGAAACTGATAAGGCATTGACCGGGCATGGAGTACGGTGTAATGCGCCATTGGTTGTTGAGAATAGTCCTAAAATAGACGAAGAAATCTGTAGTCGGAAACATCGAAGGATCAAATTAACTGATTCCGATATATTAAACCAGAAGAGCTTGAAGTTTTCCAGATATTGAATGTTGGGCACCATGTAGTTATTTTGGGTCGAACAGGTTCTGGAAAAACAACCTGCCTATGGACCATCCACGGTGTTTTCGGTCTGTTCGACGGGCGATAAACTGCTTCAGGCTGATTGCCGGAGGCAGGCTATTATTTAGACGAAAACTCCATGCTGCGTCAGGCTGTGCTTCGGGAACTGAGTTCTGAAGTTACGCAGGGTATTCAGGATTGACCCAGATTGTTTCTGCCCACCTAATCCCCTTTCATGAAGGTAAAACAATCATTTTTATTACCCCTCAGCCCGATTGGGCTCAGGGGTATTGTTGTCGCCCCGTCCGTCCATCTGTCCGTCTGTACGTCCTCTTTCTCCGGGACTCCATATCTTGAGAACTACTGAAGGTAGGCTGGCGAAACTTCTGTCCAGAATGTAATCTGTAGATGTGCCTTTTGTATGTTTCATTGGTCAGGTCCTCATCTCTGTCTGATCGTCCACTTTTCTGTCCATCAGCATCATGGTTTAATTCAAACATTATTTATTATGGGCTTCTTGTGGTAAGTTTCTAAAATCTAGTGGTGGTCAAATCATTTACATAATAATTTCCCTGTATTCAGAAATGCTTTCTTTCCATTCTACCTCCAAAATATTGATGGAATGTCGCCAGCGTTTTTCCTGATCTACATCAGTCTGCATATTACATTCCAATTACTTCAAATTTGTTGGAGTATTGGACAAGGGAGATAACCACTTAGAGGAATCTGCTGGAAAGTGTAGTACAAGTTTAAATTTACAGTTTAGATCTCCACAACCTTTTCTGCTCGGGAATTACCATTTACCAATTACTCAGTTGGCTTTAATGCTTCAGTTGTAATTTGTGAAATTTCCATGGCTTGGAAACACTTATAAATAGTAGTTTGGTATCCATTTGTGCCACTATCAGTGGAGCGCCTTACAGATCTATGTTTATAGTACACAGATGCTTTATTTTCGAATGATACACAGAATAAAGCCATTGTTTACTTGCTATATCTTCTGAATAAATGTATGAAACAACTTCAAGATGTATTATGTGTGCATGAAATGAATCTATCGAACTTGATAATGAAAGTAACTGTTAATACAACAATAAATTGTATTAAAACAACAACAAAATGTGTCCTCGCCCCTCGATAAATGTAAGCTATACTATGAAAATCATGAACTATATGAGAAGAGTTCAGCATTCTTTTTGGGATTTGCAAAAAAGCTTTAGCGAACAGATAAACCGTGGACAAATGCCCCAATGAACAAAAGCCCCAATGAACAAAAGCCCCATCCGACATTTAATTTCAGGCCAGGGCACTAAGATCACAACTTTACATGTTTTTTGTCCTCCGCCACGAAGTCAAACTTGAGAAGTTGCTTCACATCAGTTAGACGGCCATTGGTATTGATTTTCACTGAGGTACGTAATCCAAGATGGCTGCCATTGACCATATTGGATTCGTCCGTCCCGCATCTTGTGAACACGATATCTTGAGAACAATTTGACCAATCAGCTTCAAACTTGAGAAGGTGCTTCACATCAGTTAGACGGCCATTGGTATTGATTTTCACTGACAAACGTAATCCAATATTATAGCTGCCATTGTCCATATTGGATTCCGTCCGTCCCACATCTTGTGAACACGATATCTCGAGAACAATTTGACCAATCAACTTCAAACTTGAGAAGGTGCTTCACATCAGTTAGATGGCCATTGGTATTGATTTTCACTGAGGTATGTAATCCAAGATGACTGCCATTGACCATATTGGATTCCATCCGTCCCACATCTTGTGAACGCGGTATCTCGATAACAATTCAACCAATCGACTTCAAACTTGAGAAGGTGCTTCACATCAGATAGACAGCCATTGGTATTGATTTTCACTGAGGTACATAATCCACGATGGCTGCCATTGACCATATTGGATTCCATCCGTCCCACATCTTGTGAACGATATATCTCGAGAACAATTCGACCAATCGACTTCAAACTTGAGAATGTGCTTCACGTCAGTTAGATGGCCATTGGTATTGATTTTCACTGAGGTACGTAATCCAAGATGACTGCCATTGACCATATTGGATTCCATCCGTCCCACATCTCGTGAACGGAATATCTCGATAACAATTGGACCAATCAACTTTAAACTTGAGAAGGTGCTTCACATCAGTTAGATGGCCATTGGTATTGATTTTCACTGAGGTACATAATCCAAGATGGCTGCCATTGACCATATTGTATACCATCCGTCTCACATCTTGTGAACGCAGTATCTTGAGGACAATTTGACTACTCGACTTCAAACTCGAGAAGATGCTTCACATCAGTTAGATGGTCATTGGTATTGATTTTCACAGAGGTACGTAATCCAAGATGGCTGCCATTGACCATCTTTCCAAGATGGCTGCCATTGACCATCTTGGATTCTGTCCATCCTGCATTTTGTGGACGCGGTATCATGAAAACAATTCATCCGATTCGACTTCAAACTTCATATCAGTTAGACGGCCATTGGTATTGATTTTCATTGCGGTAGTATGTAATCCAAGATGGCTGCCATTGACCATCTTGGAATTCCATCTGTCCTGCATCTTGTGAATGCGGTATCTTGAGAACAATTGGTCCGATTGACTTCAAACTTGAGAAGGTGCTTCACGGTAAGTAATCCAAGATGGCTGCCATTGACCATCTTGGATTCCATCCATCCCACATCTTGTGAACGCGGTATCATGAGAACAATTTGGTCCGATTGACTTAAAACTTGAGAAAGTGCTTCATGGTACGTAATCCAAGATGGCTGCCATTGACCATCTTCCATCCATCCCGCATCTTGTGAACGCGGTCCGATTGACTTCAAACTTGAGAAACTTCACATCTTGTGAACGCGGTCCGATTGACTTCAAACTTGAGAAACTTCACATCAATTAGACGGCCATTGGTATTAATTTTCATTGAGGTAATATGGCTGCCATTGGCCATCTTGGATTTCACTCACCCATATTTTATGCATCTGTGTTGTGAACACGATATCTTGAGATCTATTCCACCCATCAATATATAAACCTCACTGTCCACAAAATCATATACGACGACAGACTTACATTCCAGTTTTAAGCTACCCCATTACTGCTTCTCAAACCTCCTCAGCTTGTCTCAACAATTTCAGATAAACGTCTCTTTTTTTATTGGAAGGGAATATGCTGTACGCTCTCACACAGGCTACTTGGCGGAGGACCTGCTAGTTACTCAGCTTGTTCTTACAGATATGTGGATACCCATATGGTGCCTCATGTTGAACCTGAAAATGAAATGATTTCAGGAATTCTGGACGATGTCAGTCTAGCATTATTACCCCTCGGGCAAATTGTCGTCAGCGTCGTCTGTCCGTCTGTCTGCCCATCTTTCTTGTGAACACGATATCTCAAGAAGAATTATAGCCAGGCATTGTAAATTCATACCACAAATGTATCGGGTGAAGGGCCAGAAGCCTATTAAAGAGGACTGACCTTGACCTATTTTATCAAGGTCAAATTATAGTATTTGCTATATTTTTTGAAGGAGTGAAGCTAGGATCTCCAAATTCATATTACTTATGCAACTGGTGATTGACTAGAAGCCTACCCCAGTTGACTGACCGTGACCTATTTTTTATAGGTCATATTCTGTTTATTATGGTGTAACATGAAGAAATATATCTAGGCTTTCCAAATTGATACTATGTATATATCTGGCAAAGGTCCAGAGGTGTACTGAAGATGACTGACCTTGACCTATTTTATCAAGGTCAAATTTTAGTATTTGCTATATTTTTTGAAGGATTAAAACTAGGGTCTCCAAATTCATATTATGTATGTAACTTGTGATTGACTAGAAGCCTATCCCAGTTGACTGACCTTGACCTATTTTTTAACGGTCATATACTGTTTATTATGATATAACCTGAAAAAATAAAGCTAGGCTTTCCACATTAATACTATGTATACATCTGGCGAAGGTCCAGAGGTGTACTGAAGATGACTGACCTTGACCTATCTTATCAAGGTCCAATTTTAGTATTTCTAAATTTTTTGAAGGATTGAAGCTAGGGTCTCTAAATTCATATTAGTTATGCAACTGGTGATTGCCTAGAAGCCTATCCCAGTTAACTGACCTTGACCTATTTTTTCAATGTCATATGCTGTTTATTATGGTCTAACATGAAATATATCTAGGCTTCCCAATTTAATACTATGTGTACATCTGGCAAAGGTCGATAGAAGATGACTGACCTTGACCTATTTTATCAAGGTCAAATTTTAGTATTTGCTATATTTTTTGAAGGATTAAAGCTAGGTCTCCAAATTCATATTATGTGTGCAACTCGTGATTGACTAGAAGCCTATCCCAGTTGACTGACCTTGACCTATGTATATATACCGTTTATTATGATATAACATTGAGAAATAAAGCTAGGCTTTCCAAATTAATACTATGTGTACATCTGGTGATGCTCCTAATGTGATAGATACTGACCTTGACCTATTTTATCCAGGTCAGATTCTATTTATTACAATATTCCATGAACGATTTACATTGTCCAAATTTATACCACTTATGGCTGGACCTGAAGTCTATTGAAGAATATCACTGACCTTGACCTATTTTTAAAAGGTCAAATTCTATATGTTAAATCTAAGGTCTCCAAATTCCTGTTCCTTATGCAATTAAATTAGATTTGACTTGAAATTGTTTGAAGATGACTGACCTTGATCTATATTTCAAAGATAAAATTACTTTATTTGATTATAAGCTTTTTAGAAGGGCATATTTAGAGCTAAGAATTCGGTCGATCATGCTCTACCAGAACCTCAGGCCTTGGCAAAAGCGAACTACAGCCAACCCTACTAGATCACATTTTTGTTAATCTAGTTCTAAAAATACACTGATGATATTATACAATGCATGAGTGAGTGAGTGAGTGAATATGATTTAACGTCGCTTTCAACTATATTTCAGTCATATCACGACGTTGGATCCTATTCCTTTTCACACCCGGGAACCCCACGGGTGCCTCAGTTAGTCGCAGTGCTTCGGATTTAAGAAGCGTGAGCGCGCCTGGATCAAAATTTAGAGGCTCTTTTTTTCGCGCTTCTTGAATTATCGTGTCGAATAATCTTTATTCACCTTTAATAACTTCCCACGAAAACGTAAAACGTTTGTTGTGGTTGCTAGCGTTTCATTCACGAAAATCCGGAAGTGCGCGAGCTCTTCTGGCAAAGGAGGTAAACTTGGTCCCGCCGATGTGTCCTCGCTCATAATTGGTTAAATTTCTACAGCTGTTTAAATACTGACCAATCGCAGCGGCGGATACAGTTGCATTCTGTCGACGGACATATTGTTTTTGGCGGCTCGTCCTGCTGATTTTTGGATTTGTTTGATGGTCTACGGTCGTGAGTACGCAAAATGGCTGGAAAACTTCCACCAACTGTTAGACTAGAAACATTTAAAAGGTGGAGCACCGGTGGGGTCATCTCGTATACCGCCGAAAACGGCATGGTAACAGAAGTTTCGTGCAAACTGTGCGCAAAACATATTGACAAAATTCTCAAAGATCGCCGGATCCGAGGAACCGCACAGAAAGAAATTGACAAATATGTGAGTGGCACGTCATATGTTACGAAGCATAATGTATTCAGGCATTTGTCAAGCAACGCACACAGGGTTGCTATAGAATACGAAAATTTACTGGGATCGGGACCGCCTTCTGGTGGTGACGAGCCTCACTGGAAACAGGCCAGAATTGACCAGGCATTAAACCAAACATCTGTAAATGCTTACCGGAAGCTGATAAAATCAGCTTATATATTAGCAGACGCAGGATTGCCATTTCGTCACTTTAGAACTCTAATTAACGTCCAAAGAAGCAATGGTGTACAGCTCCTGACTAAATGTGACACATGTGACAAGGCAAGAGAGTTTGTTCATACAATAGCCGATTCGGTCCGAGAAAAAATAAGCGGACTTGTTCAAGATGCAACAGCATTCTCATTGCTTACCGATGGATCTCAAGCACGTAAAACCGGAAATGAGAAAGAACTTGTCTTGTTGCGTGTCGTACGAGATGGAAAACCGATATTTGTGTGTGCCGCTTTACAAGACATTGACAAATATGGTGGGGGAGATGCAGAACATCTTAAGGATGCACTTGATGGTGTGTTCGGTGAAAACAAAATCAAAGTTACTGCGGATACTTACAGAAAAAAACTAGTATCTTTCACAAGTGATGGGGCGTCGGTGAATACGGGCATTCACCGCGGTTTGTGAATACGGGCATTCACCGCGGTTTGTTTACTAGAATGAAGAACGATCAAAGAGACTGGTTGGTTTCGATGCATTGCGTGTTACACCGAAATGAACTAGCAGTGAAAGATTCACTGTTGAAGATTAATCAGTGTTCTAACGTTCATGACTTCTTGACAACACTGTACTATTTGTTCAAACAATCTGGGAAGCTGAAAAGAAAATTTAATCAGATGGCTGAGGTCTTTGGAGTTACGGTTCACAACTTCCCCAAGGTTCACGGGACACGATTCATTAGCCATCAACGAAGATCCATGGAACACCTACTCGTACTCGCATTGACAGCCGAAAATTACATAGAGGAAGGTTACAGTAACATACAGGCGAAATTACAGGGTGTTCTGCGTAAGTTGAGGAACTTCAGTTTCCTTTGTACTTGCGTTCAGTATCTACAAATAATCCAGAATTTGTCAAAATTCTCCCTGAAACTTCAGAAGGAAGACCTCATCATAACAGAGGTATTACCAGCAGTTAATAAAACTAAAGCCAGAGGGGAAGAACTGCTGAATCAAGGTGACCGAACACTCGAGGATCTGGCCCAGCCCTTTGGCTTCAAACTGGAGCAGATTGGGACAGGTACTCAAAACAATATTCCTTTCTCTATTTTATTTTTACTTTCATAAATTTATAGAGATGTTACATGTAACAGACTTGCATATGATATGAATCCATGTTTGTTAGCCTGAATGGACTGATCATGAATATCGATACATTAGAAACTCAAGACTAAGCTGATGTGCAATGTTAAAATCTTGATTTTCCTATGGCAATAATTAATTGTAGATTTTTCTGTTTGCAATATATTTTCAGATGAATCTCCAGAATACCAGATTGAGAAAACTCTACTGAAGCAAGGTCACCGGCGGAGAAAACCTAAAAATAGAGAGTATACTTCTGTAACACTTCAGAGAATCACAAATGTTGGTGCCGGCAACAAGCTTGCTATGGACAAACTGATGAAGCAGGCTGTGACCTCTGTCAACAAGTGTCTTTCTGACAGATTTGAATCATTTGAATCTGAGCTTTTCAAGCACTTGCTCTGGATTGATCCAGCAAACTGGTTTGATTTGAAGAAAGAACTGGAATCAATTGAATTCATAGCAAATCATTTCTCAGAAACGCTGTCCGAGTCCTCAACTGAATTTGATCAAAATAAACTTAAATCAGAGTGGAAGGACTTGAAATTAATAGTGAATCAATTTTACTTGGGTGTAGATGCCCGTTCCTTGTGGAGTAAAATATTTCTGTATCGACGTAGAGAATTCCCCAACATTTGTATGTTGGCAGAAATAGTTCTTTGTTTGGGTCCGAGCAATGGGGTGGTTGAGAGTGGCTTCAGCCACTTGACGGCAATGCTGTCAGATCGAAGATTAAGCCTTGTTCATCAGAGCATGGAAGATCTCCTGTTAATAAAGGTAAATAACCTAGTATGGAATGACCGTGATCGTGAGGAGATTATCGAGTCTGCACTGAGAAAGTACATGCAAAGTCGTCGAAAGCATATTTTAGGTCCACCTACTGACGGTGGATATAGCATGTTGAGCACCTGCAGTAGAAAACGCAAATTGTCTGAGTCGGATGAAGATGATGTGGACCTTTCAGTGGATTCTGATGTAGAGGTGGTATCCGGGCCTCTCAGTCCTCCAGGTGCTAGTGAAACTGGCACAGAGTCTGAAAGACTTGAGGGTGACAGTGATTCTGATAGTACTGATTCAGAACTGGTATCAGAACTATCTGATGAGGAGTCTGTATGGAAGAGGGTCTTTGAATTTGAAGACTGACAGTTCTTAATAATAAATATTTGTGAGAGTTGGACTGAAGTTGTTGGTATATTAACTGGAACTGAACTGTAATTGCTTATAGTTTTACTCTAACTTCACTTGCATTGAGAGAAAACTTGAATCCAGTTGAGTTTGAGCTGATGGTATTATGGTAAATTTCCTTACAGTACTACACCTAATAATGAAGATCACATCTCTGTAACATCAGTGTGAATAGAACAATACAATTTTTGTTATGTCCAGAATATAACTATTTGTTGAACTTCTTTCCCATGATCTATGGTTGTTTTGCAATGAAGGAATAACAATGAAACACATTAGGGGTAAGTGGTTTCGCTTACGTTTATTATCAAAATTTCATACATGATTGTCAGATAATATTGATAACGCACGATTTCATAATGTTAAGAAGTTTGAAAATACTACTACTAATACTTTCCTTGCAAGAAGAACCATAAAAATGGGAGTTACAAGTTACATCCACATTCTCGTAAATAGCTCTTCTAACAGTTTTTAGAAGAGTTTTTTTAGAGGAGTGATCGCTCTTCTTGACAAAATTAGAAGAGCGATTTTTAGCTCTTCTGGATTTTTCAAATCCGAAGCACTGAGTCGCCTCTTACGACAAGCTCTCTGAGGAGCTGAGGCATATTCTTACCATGACCTGCGGTGTGCATGACGACATCCCAGGTCAATCCCCGGAAGCCCCACGGGGCTACAATGCATGATTGCTTTGTGTAAACAATAACTGATAGCCGAGGGGTATTGAAGCCAAATGGGCTATTTTTGTTTTATGTTCACAAATTTCATTCATCTGGAAGAAGTGCAAGCTCTATTAATGATAATATTCTCCAGTATTACGATAATACTTAATCTTTGAACTATTTAGTCTGTAAATTTATGAACTATAAAAACATAGCGATCAATATAGTTTATGAATTATCTCATAAAATTGCAGAATCAGCAGCTATCAGCATATCAGTAATTTATTGATCATTCCGAGCCTTTTCTGGAATATATATATATATATATCCGATCATATCATATTAAATCCTCTCATATTGTCTGATCGGTTCAAGTACATGGTTTTGTTTTTCTTGTCAATTTCAAATTGTCAACTTTTACCCCTATATCTATACATGTTCAGTTGCTGTGGCATTCTCTCGACGGGTCACTAGTCGGTTAATTCTTACAAAGACTTGCAAACTCCAAGCAGGATTAATCTCCTCATTTGTTTTGCCTGGTAGGGCCGTAGCTTTGTATGGAAATTGCTGCCGAGTCAGACTCCGTCCGAATGCAGGAGAGCTTTCTCTGTGCCCACAGAGTTTTCACCATTATCCATGCCCACTCGTGTATTTAACATTGCTTGTCCGCCGACACCCGAATTCCCCCCTGTACCATGATTCTTGGCGAAAGTCTGTATACGACTTAATGGTAGTATTATCACTTGATATTATAGACAAAGATACAGTAGAGGAGGGGTGTGTGGGTCATATAGAAAGAATTTTTATGATATCCACTGTCGTGGTATATGAAAAGGTGGGAAATAGTTTTATTCTTGATGAAGAACACGAACATCCACGAAGACACCCACAGCTAACTAAGCCACTGTGATGTATTTCTTATATATGTCAACCCTACTAGGTGTAGATCACATTTTCATTAACTCTTTCCCCCATATAAGCGGGTTTTGACGACTTGTGTAGATCCCCATGTAAGTGTGTCTTGACGAGTGTTCGCCTAACCCATGAACACGGATTTTGACGAGTCACTGAGTTCCCATGTGGTGGATTATTCTTACATTTTTAGCCCTCAGCCCATAGGGCTGTGGGGTCTTGTCGTTGCCATGTATGTATGTCCGTCCGTCCGTCCTAGCGTCCGTCCGTCAACATGTTCTTGTCTGTTGAATATCTGCAGATCTATGGAGTCGGGCCTGACCAAACTTTGGTGATGAAATGATTAGATTTTCAGATGGCTATGATGATTTCATGATTTTTAATTTTTTTTTTTATTATTTATTGATGGCTCAGCTTTTGCACTGTTATCTATGCCCGTCAACATGTTCTTGTCCGCTGTATATCTGCAGATCTATCAAGTCGGGCCTGACAAAACTTTGGTGAGAGCTTCCTGAATGTTGACTGATGAAATGATTAGATTTTCAGATGGCTGTGATGATTTCATGATTATTTTTTTTATTTTTTTTTTATTATTTATTGATGGCTTAGCTTTTGCACTGTTATCTATGCCCATCGGGAACCCTTGGTTGCATGTTTCAGTGTGAATTTTGAAGATTCCCTGATACAAGAAAGCCTGGTCCATTCAAGATTCTCATTAAATGAAGGACAACATTTTTCTTTAATTTTGCTATTAAATCATTCTATTCTACATCATATGATTTATCCTAAAACTTTTGCATGAACCATATTGGTGTCCACACATTTAACTGGTACAACATAATGCTTCAATTTTTGTCACCAAACATGTTACTGTACCTTGGAAATTATTTAAAACGAGTGATTAGGAGAACCCATTTTTAGCCTGACTCTGGGCAATTTTGAACCAGTTTGCATACCTGGAGCTTATGCCCCCCCCCCCCCCAAATAATGATAAGGGTGGGCCTGTGTCAATCAGTGTGTTTACTTGTTATCACACTTGTGCAATGCATAAATTGCCACTGAAAGAGCTACACTTTCTTGCATGCTGTAATCCCAGCACACCACTCACGTGAAACCGAAGTCTGTTATATACAGTATCCAGGGATTTTTTGCAGGTTCCGATCCCAAACTCCCAGTTCCTTTTCGTAATTCATTATTGAGGGTCCAATTTTTTTAAGTGAATTTCGGCACAAAGAGCCTGTGATCAATCACAAAACAGAGGTTTATTAACATGAAATTCAATACCCAGCTATGCAATCGGATCGATATTGAGGCTCCCGAAGCTTTTTCTAAGAGTATTTCCTTCAGAAATCCTTTCAAATTGAACAACAACAACACTTTCGTTTTTTGTTTCATTTGAGTTTTGGGCGCCCATATGTTTTCCGAAACTAAATTGGCTCTAGATGCATCCCTGATCCCACTTGACTAAAAAAAAAACAGGCTGAGGGGTCCACGCACCTTTTAGGTGCTTGCCTGCAATTCATGTTTTACATTTACTTTGAGTAAAACCTAATTAAAACTATACATTTTCAGAAAGCCAAAATTTCAATAAATCTGACTATATGGACTGTTGGTACCGTATGTTTTGTAGTAAGGGTAAAATGAAATCGGGAAAGGAACAGAAATAATCGATGGAAAATGCGCGATTTGACACCAAATGTGTTTGGTGTGCTTCAAGAGAAACGTTCGAAAAATAGTAAACCTGCTTCCAAATTCCTGAATATTTCACGTAACGCGAGCATAAACTACCAAAGTATCTAACCTTGATGACTAACTCATCAAATCTGCCCATCTGGGTTTATTATACATATTTTCCTGGGACCTGGATATCTTCGCCATAAATGTTTTGTCCGCCATTCTTGCCGTTTCTCGATAGTGACCATAGCGACCACGTGCAAACAAACCCTCTTCCTCCAATCACACCGGACCTCTCTCAGCCTTGGCCAATCAGTGATCACTGATGCTGTTTTATTTTTTCACCTTATGAATATTTATTACCATCGTCATTCTCCTTTGCGGAAGTATATGGAATTTTTACAGTTACAGCTCATTCTATACCTGCCATCTCATCACGTCACTGCAAAATCACGAATCTACGGAAAATTAGCTTTACAACGGTATACAATAACATGGGAATGAAAGCGGGAAAAGGAGGAAGTGAACACTGCAAAACGTAGCTAAAATGCGACAATTTCTTCGCTTTTTTCGTGATTTCCAACAGACGGAAATCAGACACAAAACATTTTCTCATAAGATTGCTTACTTTTATACGCCCACCAAAAGCGGACGTATTATGTGATGGCGGTTTCCGTCCGTCCGTCCATCCGTCCGTCCGTCTGTCCGTCCCTCGTGTCCGGTCTATATCTGGGACAGTTTTCTATCTACAGTTCTAATTTTTGGTGAGTGGATACCCTACGGGGAGACGATGTGTCGCGTACCAAAATCAAGGTCAGAGGTCAAAGGTCACTGGCCTAAAAAACAGGAAATTACTGAAGTGTTCGTGTCCGGTCTATATCTGTGAGCGTTTTCTATCCACAGTTGCAATTTTTGTGAGTGGATACGCTAGGTGGAGACGATGTGTCGCGTACCAAAATTGAGGTCAAGGTCAAAGGTCACTGTTGCCTAAAATCAGGAAATCATTGATCATTGACAGTTTTCTATCTACAGTTCTAATTTTTGGTGAGTGGATGCCCTAGAGGGGAACGATGTGTCGCATACGAAATGTAGGTCGAGGTCAGAGGTCAAAGGTCAGTGTCACGGAAAAATCAGGAAATCATTAAAAATTTCTAACAAATTTTGTGAGTGGATACATTAGGGGGACACAATATTTCACATATCAAAATGTAGGTCAAGGTCAAAGGTCAAGGTCTCTGAGGCCCCAAAATCATGAAATTGTTAAAAATCATGATTTTTTGAGTCCATTGAGAAATTACGGGTAGCCGTTTTGTCATGTACCAAAATTTAGATCCAGGTCAATAGTCAAGATCACTGCGACACCAGAATCAAGGTCAAAGGTCAGTGTGACCTAAAAATCAGGAAATCATTAAAAATTAATAATATTTGTTGAGTGGATTCAAGGTCACTGTGACTCCAGAATCAAGAAATCTTTGAAAATTACTTTGTTTTGTGTCCGTAGATTTATTAGGGGGACATGATGTGTCACATACCAAAATGTAGGTCAAGGCCGAACGTCAAGATCACTGTGACCCCCAAAATCATGAAATTCATAAAAATCATGATTTTTGTTGTGTCCATTGATACATTGACGGAAGACGAAGTGTCGTGTACCAAAATTTAGGTCAAGGTCAAAGGTCAAGGTAACTGTGACCCCAAAATCAGGAAATCACATTTTCATATGCCTGTCGAAGATGAGGTCATGTAATGCGATGTTGCGTTCTGTCCATTCATCCATTAACATTTGTTGTCCATGCGATATCTCTAGTTTCAAGGTATGGAATGGTACCAAACTTTGAGTATACTTTACTCGCATGGCAGAGAGGAGCCATACGCTTTGAGATCAATTTGTCCAAGGTCAAGGTCACAGTCCTTCAAAACTGAATCAAGTTTAGCTGACCATATGTGTTAGGTTGGAATATTCAGTATGCTCTCCCCTACATGTATATGGCATTCATCCTGTGGAGTTGTCTCCCACATTTGAAACAGCTACATTTAGTTAAACTGTTGTGCAATAAAAACCATAGATTTAGTAATTTAACGGGGAGAGGGGTCCTTTATGAACTTCATACCTCTTTATTAACTCAAGAACAACGGTTTACTTCATCACTTTCTTCTTCCTTCATGAAAAATTATCTCGTCTGAAAGGAATCCATTTGCAGGAAAACTACTATTTTCTTGTGTTTGACTATTGTCGATTTCAGTGTGGGATATGTGAGCTCTCGGCTCTTGCTTCAAGGTCAACTAGTTATCAAGAGTTAAGCTTTTTTACCCCTCGGCCAACTTTGGCCTAGGGGTATTGTCGTCATCATGTACGGCTGTCCGTACGTCCGTCCGTCCGTACGTCCGTCCGTTACCGCGATATCTACAGAACCGTTTCATGCATGGCAACCAAACTTGTTACATCTATTTATCTTCACGTAAATCAGAAGCCTATCGAAAATGAGTCATCTCGGACAATATTTTGCAGAGTTATGCCCCTTTTTACAAATAAAAATCCATTTATGATTTGTTATTGTGATAATTTCAGAACCGTTCCATATACAACATCCTAACGTGATACAGTTGTTTCTCTTGACCTGAACTAGATGCCTATCGAAAATGAGTCGTGTCAGAAAGTATTTTGCAGAGTTATGCCCCTTGTCTAATAAAATCCACTAATTCCTATGTTAAGTTTGCATATAATTTCTATATCATGTTTGTATACTATCACATTTATTTATTGATTGGATGACTGATTTATTCTCTTACACAATGCGAAGAATGCCTGCAAATCTGTTTTGAAAATGACACTAGATACCTATCGAAAATGAGTCGTGTCAGAAAGTATTTTGCAGAGTTATGCCCCTTGTCTAACAAAATCCACTAATTCCTATGTTAAGTTTGCATATTATTTCTATATCATGTAGTATACTATCACATTTATTTATTGATTGGATGACTGATTTATTGATTTATTCTCTTAGACAATGCAAAGAATGCTTGCAAATCTGTTTTGAAAATGACATACATGTGCCATTTAGTATACATGTACTGTATTTATCTAGCCATGTGTACTGTTGTTTTGGTGAGACATCGATACAGCTCTTTCAATTTATTCCAGAAACAAATTAATTTAGGGGGAGGAAAACTTTTTTTTTCTTTTCAAAGAAAGTACACTTGCAAAACCAGGGGTAAATATTTCTTCCCACACGCCAATCAATTGGTAGAGACACCCTTACATTATAATAGCTGGGGTTCAGAGCCGAGGGGTTTCGATAGCGCAGCTTCATGTTTAGTTTATCATTCAATATAAGATGTTATATATGTTACATTCTCAGAATTGTAGGCTAGCTACCAATTGGAATCAAGGCTATCAAACAACCTTGAAATTTGGACCAATGTAATTCCAGATACACGGGCGTATATTGAAGCCCCTTGGGCTCTTGTTAGAATAAATGTTGCTGATATTGGTATAAAACGTGAACAAATTACATAGAATGGGTCTGTGGGAGACCATTGGTAAATATTTTTCCACATGACCTGGGACATAAAACAGGATATTTTACATCGCTGGAAAAGTATGAAAATTGAAATGAGTTCATGGGTTAAAGACCAAGGCCATTACAAATCTATTATGGGTCAGAGAGAGAAAATTCCCCACAAGTCTATTGGGGAAAGAGTTAACCTAGTTGTGCAAGTTCTAAAAATACATCTTACGCAATGCATGATTGCTGAGTGTAGACTATAGCTGATAACCAAGGGGTATTGGAGCTCATTGGGCTATTTTATAATTGTACAATCAGTCATTGGGTTAATTTGGTGGGTTGGGCTGAAGTATGATGTATGCACATGACCAGTTTTAGCTAACTGTGGTAATACATCGAAGACACTCTGTAACCAAGAAAAACTGACCTATTTCTCAGGAAATAGGGATTGCTTTTTAAATCGATTTATCCTCTTCATGTATTATTGTATTTGGTTCTAATTATGCCCCCCCCCCTCTAATTAGAGGGGGGGGCATATAGTGATCGCTTTGTCCGTCCGTCTGTCCATCCATCCGTCTGTCCGTCCGAATTTCTTGTCCGCGCGATATCTCGGTTAATAATTGATGGACAGGATTGAAACTTGCATGGAATGTGGCCAGTGCCTCGTAGTTGTGCAGCGTAGAGTTTTTTCCGAGTTTCGGTATAATTTTCAAGAGTTATGGCCCTTTTTCTGAAATCTCTGTGAATGGGACTTGTCCGGGCTGGATCTTGGTTAATATTGTATGGACAAGTATGAAATTTGCATGATATGTGGTCAGTGCCCCACAGTTTTGCAGCGTAAAGTTTCTCCCCGTTTCGCTTATATTTTCAAGAGTTATGGCCCTTTGTTCCTGAAATCTCCGTGAATTGGGAATTGTCCAGGCTGGATCTTGGTTAATATTGTATGGACAATTATGAAATTTGCAGGGTATGTGGTCAGTGCCCTGTAGTTGTGCAGCGTGAAGTTTCTCCGTGTTTCGCTTATATTTTCAAGAGTTATGGTCCTTTGTTCATCAAGTCTTTGTGGATTGGGACTTTTCAGGGCTGGATCTCGGTTAATATTGTATGGACAAGTATGGAATTTGCAGGATATGTGGTGAGTACCCTGTAATTGTGCAGCGTGGCGTTTCTCCGCGTTTCCTATACATTTGCAAGAGTTATGGCTTTTTTGTTCTTGAAATCTTTGTGAATTGGGACTTGTCCGGGCTAGATCTCGGTTAATATTGTATGGACAAGCATGGAATTTGCATGATATATGGGTCAATGCCCCATAGTTGTGCAGCGTGAGGTTTCTCTGCTTTCGGTTATATTTTCAAGAGTTATGGCCCTTTGTTCATCAAACCTAAGTGAATGGGATATATTTATTTATCCAGGCTGGATCTCAGTCCATAACCGATTTGGACGGGGAAAATGGCTATGAAATTGTTATTCTACATTCCAAAGCAGACCACATAGGTCCTGAAGTATGAAATTGCCTCAAAAAGAGTGAATTGGGTGCAAAATTCAAAGTCCACGATCGCTTCATAATTTCACCACAATATACTCCCAAGGAATGTAGATCTCCTAACCAGGTCACATTTTTGGATTTGGCGAAAGCCCCGGGCGACCATCTTGCATCAAAACATTGTATTATTACTGTTGGTCGATACTTGGAATATGTATTATGCGAGGCATGCCGGAAAAAGTGACTGAAACAGAATTTTTATAATTAGCCAAATTAGGCCTCCACAGACCAATACAGAACAGAAACGTGGCGGAGCAGTGTCAGATTAAAACGGAAGGGGGGGCATATAATTGAGCAATCTCTGATTGCTTCCTTGCTGTGTTCTTATTTCCTAAAGCTGATGAAAATTATCACTTAGGCCTTTCGTTTTTTATTTGTTGGTTCACGGATCCGCCGACTCACTTTTTCCGAAAAGTGGGGAAAAAAAAAAATCACGATTTTGTCCTTTTTTATTTCCGCCGACGTACAAATTTGCTACTGACCTTATTTTTATATCCTCCGATAAAAAAAAATCGCAATTCTCGACAGGATGACTCAGTGGAAAGGCTGAGGTATACAAAAATATATACTGTCGAAGAGTGAAACTTTAGACACGAGGTATCTGTAGACATCGCGCATCCATTTTGGACCTTTCAAGGGAGATAATTCTGCAAAGTTGTTGTGGCGCGCTGTCACAAAATGGCGGGATGGCGGGATGGCGGGCAGTTTTTACATCTGTGTCGTCGTAAAGAAAGGGGCGGATGTCAAGACTAGATCTTTTCAGCAATGTAACGAGCGACAGCGATACGGTTGGGGACATCGTCTGCAAATGTACTACGTCGGCTGACACGCTTTCCTCCGTGAAGTCGTCAAAACATGAAGATGGTGCCGTCTCTGAATGTGACCTGTCTACCCCGATGTCAGTGTTGCACTCATTCCGGAGTAAATTCCTTCAAGTTATCCTATCTGACAAGGACGCCAGACCCAGGCGAGCTGTTCCATTATGATGGATATGGCGAAGAGAAGAGATGCCCTCCCGAATGAAAGGTCACGATCTTCATACATTCGCTTTTCGTAACCCCAATATAGGGGGCCTATATTTCGTGATTTAAGGGCCATGGGTGGTAGCATGTTGTTGATGCCGAATCTTGTATGTATTTTTCACAACCGAAAGGACGTCCATTTTTATAAATAAAATGTTCGAAACTTTTGTACAATTAGTCAATAGGAAAAGTACTGAGTACTTTTTACCCCTCGGCCAATTTTGGCCATGGGGTATTGTCGTCGTCTTGTACGTCCGTCTGTCCGTACGTCCGTACGTCCGTACGTCTGTATCTCCTTGGGGGGAATGGGTGTGGTCATGTCTCATTTAACAAATGATATTAAGCCAGATTACCTGGTGTTCTGTCATATTAAGCATCATTAAATATTCTTTTTATATAAACAGTTCCTAAATAATTTTACTTTGAAAGCTTTGAAGTCATCCTTTTCATCAGTCCTGTTTTCACTCTTATGACAGGTCATAAATTTGTTTGAGAAAATAGGGCTTGTGAGTGGTCGATTAAACCCTGAAGATATCCATTAAGGTGCAGGAATGGTTATTATTGTCTCGCATGCTATTTACATGTAGCAGATCTGCTACTTCGCAAATAATTTCTGAAATCAGTGATATTTAGAAAGGGGTGTGCTAGTTTGAAGATAATTTCTAGGATTACTGCTAGTTAGCACTTTGACTTGCCTGTTCCCAAAGAAAATATATTGTATAATTAGCACAAATGCTAAATAGTGAATATTTTTTCTAAATTGCAGCCAGAAGAAATATTCTATATTTATGATAACTTGCAAACGCAAATTGTCGGACTGCCTCTCCCGAAAGAAAATATATTGTATAATTAGCACAAATGCTAAATACATGTATTGAATATTTCTTCTAAATTGCAGCCACGATAAATATTGAATATTTCTTCTAAATCGCAGCTCCAAATTGTCCGACTGCCTCTCCTTAAAGAAAATATATTGTATAATTAGCACAAATACTACATATTTTCAAAGTGGCATGAGCTTGTGAATAAGGATGTTTAAGACAGTTCCAAGTACACCTTCTTTGCTGGTTTGTGCAACTCCTCTGAAAATAACCGGGATTATTCTATCTGGTTAAACAACGCGCATGCGCTGGTATATAAGGATTTTTAAGACAGTCGCAAGTACATTTTCATTTGTGGTCTGTGCAACTCCACTCAGACAATAACAGATTATTCTATCGTTCTTCCTGGTTAAACAACGCGCATGTGCTGGTATATAGGCTGTTTAAGACAGTTCCAGGTAAAGCTTGATTGGTGCCTACAGAACGGGCAATATAATGGCAATCTCACTGATGCATGTATTTTCGGAGACAATCGGTCCCCTTCAGTGTAATTTCGAAAGAAACAAAATGCCAAAAACAACATCTTCCTTTGGTCCTTGATTGCAACAATCAAATTATATTCTAATTAGATGATATTATAAAGGTGCTAAGTATTGTGGATATTTAACTGAGAATCTCTTCTATTTAGCATATATTATAAAAGTGCTAAATATTGAATATATTGTCTTTTCCCAGACGTCAGCTACATATTTAAGTGCGAAACTTTTCTAATTAGATGATATTATAAAGGTGCTAAATATTGAATATATTGTTTCTCTCGGACGCCAGCTAGATATTTAACTGCGAATCTCTTATAATTAGATGATATTATCAAGGTACGAAATGTTCAATATATTGTCTGTTCTCAGACGCCAGCTACATATTTAAGTGCGAATCTATTCTAATTAGATAATATTATAAGGGTGCTAAATATATTGTCCTTTCTCCGACACGGTGTTACAGATATTTTAATGTGAATATCTTCTAATTAGACTAGATTATAAAAGTGCTAAATATTGAATATAGATGCTATTAAGGTAACTCACTTTTCTGCCTACTACGGAGTTTAGCAAAACTATCTTCACAATATTGCCAAGTATGCTATTTAGCACCATGTTAAAGCATAGGAAATTTGAAAAGTATCTAAAAAAAAGCCAATCCTGCACCTAACTCAAGATATCATTGTCTCTGCATTGATAGGTTCATACTAGCCACATGTAATTTATTGATAACCAGGTGAATGAGCATGACCTCACTTCAGTATAAACTCTGCAGGTGTACTGCTACACTGTGTCCTCACAAGGAGGTACAACTATACCTGTATACTGGGATAGATTGACAGGAGAATATATATATTTGCATTCCCTTGTCAGGTCTTGAAGGATGATCATTGTTTCTATTCTAGTGAGCCAGTCTTATTAGACATGTACTGGTGTTGTCTGTCTGTGAAGTCTTCATCACTGTCAATAATTATGGTGTCCATGGGCTAAATGTGCATGACAACATCAAGTCTAGAGCTCTCTTCTATATTATTAAAAGAGTTGATCTGAAACATCTGTATGTTTGTCTGTCTGTCTGTCTGTCTGTCACAGATAGCAATTGTTGACACCCTTGCAAGTGGTTTAGAGCCCCAAACTTGGTACACATATACTATGAGACAATGCCTACATGACGGTACCATATAAGCAAATTGACAGATTTGACATTTAGTAGCTAACCATTGTCAAAATTGTTTTTCCCTCTGTTCTAAGTATATCAATATGACTGATCATATAGAACCATTGGATAGTGTACATGTATGGAGTTGTACGTAGTATATACATCATCTAGCTAAATGCTAAGTGTCAGATCTAACATTCATTAGCTACCAAATAATACTATGGATACATCTGGTGATGGTCCAGAGGTGTGCTGAAGATGACTGACCTTGACCTAATTTATCAAAGTCAAATTCTATTTACTAAAATATTTCATGAATGATTACATCTACATTGTCCAAATTTATACCACATACACCTGGACCTGAAGTCTATTGAATATCACTGACCTTGACGTATATTCCAAAGGTCAAATTCTATATGTTAAATCTAAGATCTCCAAATTCATGTTCCATATACATTTAGGTTAGAATAGAGCAGAAAATTGTTGAAGATGACTGACCTTGATCTATATTTCCAAGATGGAATTACTTGATTTGATGATGAGCTATAAGAGTAGGAGAGTACCAAAACCTCCACGCAAGTTTTTTTCCATCAATTAGCACCTCATAGCAAAAGCTGACCTGGCTCATCAGACTGGCCTGAAGCTGTTAAATAAAAAATCCCACCAGCCTGCATGCTGACAAATCTCAAGCCATGAGACAAATTCTCTGGGCAATCAGCCGACCAGTAATGTGCTAGTATAACCCTTGAGGTGTAGCACTAAGTGAGGGGAGAGCCTCGGACAGGCTGCTCAAGGATTCCATAGCTACATGATCATAGCATGGTCATATTCCGCAAAATTTTTAACATAACCAACAATCATTCGAAATTAAACCCAGTTGCTCCAGTTGCAGAAAAAGGAGCTATGTAATTTCAAAATTCCTGGACTTTGTTAAAAAGTATTCATTTAGGCTCCATGAAGGGTGAAAAGCGAAAAAGGTCCATTCCATGTTACGTGTGTTACAATTTGCAGACTTTTTTGCCTGCATTGATTGACCCTTAAAAAAACCTGACTGTTAAGAAGTTACAACTATTTTAGGAAAAGGTTCCTTAGGGCACATATACTACTGAAAAATGTTCTCAAAGAACGATCACGATTAATTCCACCTTGAATAGGGAGGGTTAATTGTGTGTTACATCGGACAAAACGTGATTTACTCATTATGTGATTTAAACTCAAAATTGTCTGATTTGTACACATGATTCAATCTAATGTGTAGTTATTTTTCAAGAAGAATAAAGACTTTTCTATACCAACATGGTGTGGAGCCATAAAAATAACAATTGGAGGAGGTGGAAGTGAATGTCTTGCGTTACGTGTGTTACAATATTTGTTACGTGTGTTGCACTGTCTGAATTTACCAAAGCAAGTTTAATCTAGAAGTCAAGTGACTAAATTAGTTTACACATTGACAGAATAAGGTATGATTTACATGGCAAATCTTTCAAACCTTTCATATGATTTTGAGTTCAAATCACATATATGAGCAAATCTCATTTTGTCTGTTGTAACACACGTAACACACAATTAACCCGCCTCATATTTAAGATTGAATTAATTATGATCATTCTTTGAGAAAAAAATTTGTTAGTATGTGCCCTAAGGAACCTTTTCCTAATATAGTTGTAACTTCTTAAGAGCCTTTTTTTTTGTAGGATGCATCTTGCAAATTGTAACACACGTAACGTGACATGGGCCTTTTTAGTAGTATACAGTAGGTGTGCTAGAAAATGCACCTTACCAGTAGTAGATCTCATGTGGTTGGTCAAAGATGACTATTCCAATATTTTTTTTCATGATTCAGACCCTACTAATGTTTTGAATCTATTAATCATTTCACTGGAAATAAATCTTGTTGAAATAGACTCTCTGTTTTTAATCAGGGAGCATGTAACACACGTAACATTCCATGTAACTAAGGCTTGATTTGGGGGCCTGCTGATACCTAAAATTAGGCCAAAAGTTGGGTGTAGCAGGCCATCTTCCATATTTTGCCTCCCATTTTATATATGTTATGGAAAAACAGCAGGTCATCAGAAATGTTCTAAAGAAGGCCCTAATGTAACACACGTAACGTTACGTGTGTTACCTGCAATTAACTAATTAATTATCAAACATAAATACAATATATCAATAAAATTGTATGTGCATCACAACAGCATAGTTAATGTACCTTTGCATATGAAGAAGTATTAAGCTCCTGTTATTTATGCCCTCTACTGTAAACTTTCATATGTATTTGTGTTACGTGTGTTACACCGCCTGCTAGACAGTAAATTTTAGTTGTTACCACCTTTAAAATTTATTTCAAATGGGAATCGGTCGTTATTATTCAGAAGATAATGTGTTACCCAATGATATTTTGGATTTTCACTTGAAAATCAACATAACTTAGCAAAAATGAATTCACTAACTCTTTAGGTGTGTTTTTTCATATTAAGAAAATGCGGGAAAAAAATGGTTGACTTCACCTGTAATTATCAGACAGGTGTATACTAGAAAATGCAAACTACTGTCACGGCAAGTAATCTGGATCTATTTGTTACAATAAAATCACAAGTTTCGTCCACATGAACATTTTTAAAATTTGGCATGTTTGGAGTTCTTTCTGTGGAATGGGCCAAAATCATATGAAATGATGCCGAGAATTTAGCATTTTGCAGGGGGGGGGAGGGGGCTCATATTTCCCAGGCAGATGTACTCAAACCGCACGCCTTGGCAAAATTAAAAGTTGAGGCGTTGGTGAGCACTGTATGTCATCTGCGTGGCTCTCGCTTGGTCTTTATGCTATACAATTTCTGTATTTCTTATTCCTTCTGCGGGATGGTTAAATGTTTTAATAATTGTCTTGGTATTCCAGTTTATGTCCCAGTCAGAGTGCCCCCAGGCTGAGGAGGTCTGACATGCCCTAGCTTGTACATCTAATTGATCAGGATAATGAAATGAATAGTGGCAGGGAGTGGCTCTATTGTCAAGATCTCTACTCTATACATGTACTGCATGTGAACTAGAAAGTCTGCTCCTTCTGTTCTATACTTATCCTTGGGCCCAGCTGGGTGGGGCTCGACTAATCCATATATAGATCCAGTCCAACAGATTTCAGGCTGGCATTCCTATATTAGGGGCTGTGAAGTTTTACTGTGTTTGGGACCCACCCCTCCAGGCCCCCACTATTAGCATATATGATGGTGATGTTGGGTGCGGCTAAGTGGCGGATGCTACTATAGAGCTATATGTATGTAGACCAGACTTGATCATTTCACTGGGACATACTCAGGACAACAGCCTCTGTGTACATGTATAGTTGTCCTGAACCACTTGACTGACTCCAGCTCTATTTCACCTCATTAACAGTGTATGTATACATGTGTTCCCTGAACCAGTACCATACATGTGGGTTATTGATTGTCATACAATGAATTTGGTTTGGTTCGGGTGTGTTCCTTACATATCATCTTAGAAATTTGTGTGGATTTAATGTATTTTGTGTTAAATTTGGGATAATTTAAGTAAACTTTTGTCATGGTAATTACTCTCATTTCGCGATTCATTTCTATTGGGTAAGAGAATAAGATGGTATATTCATATTTGGGTTCTTGGTACTGGCCTATCTGTACTTAGCCTATCTATGTCATCAAAGTGGGTGGGGTAGGTCGAGGTTAGCTGCCCTAACTCTCTGCCAAGGGGAGGCATATTTCAGAGCTCTTTGAAGGCTTTTTGCTTCAATTGCTCTGTCTTGTAAATAAATTGTAAAGAAGCCTTTAATATTTATGAGATAACTTGAATTCATTGTACTTTTGTCGCCGGTCTTGCATACCATTTTTGAAAAAGCAAACTTGGGACTGCAAAGGCCACTGGTACATTCATGAATCCAATAATAACACTAAAGTACATTTATTAATAACACTAAAGTAGTAGTACATTTGACACTGACATACATACATGAAAATAGCGATTCAATTTGTGGATATCTTGTGTTTGAGATATAGTATGTCTATACTGGATATTTATGTAGCCTGTTTTATATTGCAGGATTCAGAATTTGAGAGTATGACCGAGGACACCGCCCCTGTACCTCCGCCTCACTCACCCAGTCAAGCTGACGGTCACGCACAAGACAGCGACGATAATAGTAGTACTCCAGGTTGTGGTAGTTCAGAAGTGGTCCATGTCTTGTTGGCAGGTGATTCTGAGGAACCATCAGAACTCCGTATAGACTATGAGTCGTCGGATAAACTCAAGGATAGTTGTATTGAAGCAGAACAGTATATAGAGACAAACAAACTACACACACCTACTGATGAAATAGTGAATAAGGTGAAGTTAGAGCAGGATTGT
Organism: Hanleya hanleyi; assembly: GCA_036873755.1. NCBI lineage: Eukaryota > Metazoa > Mollusca > Polyplacophora > Lepidopleurida > Hanleyidae > Hanleya > Hanleya hanleyi. The sequence goes on from JAVTVY010032756.1 coordinate 103,307, forward strand.
AACAATGGTTCAGAAGAGATTTCAGAAGATACAGATGAGTATTCTTTAGATCTTGTGGACTCACAGACTTTGAATAGTTTATCTGCAGTGTTTCCACATGAAGATAGGACTGGTGTTGCGAAGATTTTGGATTCCGAGTCCGATGGTACGGGAGACGAGACCAGTGATGAGACGGACTTGTCCAATCACTTATCATCATCATCCTCTTCATTCAAATCACTAGCAGGTAATTCTGCCGGATCAATATCACCTGAGTTTGTGGACATCTCAAACTTAGAGTGTCACCTATCTTCCTCAACACAGCGCTCTCCATCGGGCTGTACACAGCAGCAGGAGGCCAAGGTCCCCCTCATACGGCTCAGTCAAATCAAATCAGCATTTGTAAATCATCGCAACTCAAATCGCCCAGCCACAGTGGGACAAATGTTCGCACTTAAAAAACGCTTGAAGGAATCATTGAATGGACATGGGGAGTATGGTGAAGGGCTGTCTCCCAGTCTCGTGAACGGTAGTGATGTATTGTCGGACCACTCGTCATGCAGCCCAAACTTGGTTCTCCCAGTCACACTAAAACGAGAACCTATGGAGTTGAGTCCAGTGAAAGCTGAAGATCCCCATAAGGTGAGTGAACAAGTACCCATGATTCATCATATTCAACAGTAATACATTCAATGATTTCTTTGAAGATGACCGTCCTTGACCTAATTTCATCAGGGTCATCGGGTCAGCATTGTACCAATATGGAAATGTCCAAGTTGAGGTTGTCACCGGTCAAAAATTCCTTCACATGACAATTTCAGTATTACAGTACAACATGCCAGACTTTATTGATGACCACGTTTCATCACCTCCATCAAACTGAACTGAACATGCTTCTGGACCAGATTGATCACATTAGCCATATACACGGTAATAATTACCTATTAAAATTCAGCCACTCTTAAGTTTGCAGACAAAATTAAATCAGTCCTAATAAATTTGATTACCCTCATTTTGTCAACTCGGATACTCCCTGTTCTACTAAATTGATTCACCCTCTGAATTTCACATGTGATTGAATTATTAGAGTATTGACCATAGCCTGATATTCACACTCCCACGCCTGCTAGTGAAATCTAATTATAAATCTAAATCATGTTATGGGCAAACCAGTGTGGATCTCATGCAAATATGTCAGTTTTGAAAAAAAAAAAATGCATTATCTAACTTTTGAATGACATTTTGAAGTATGAACACTGGGATTTCCTGGATTTCAACTTCTTCTTTAACATCGTGTTTAATAAAGAAGAAGTTGAAGTCCAGAAAATCCTAGTGTTCAATGCAATATCTCACAAATTAGGTGAGAGTACCAGGGGTTTTTCTTGACAGTTTTTCATCGGGGTAACCCCGATGAAAAACAAATAAGAATTGAGTTTTGACGTTTTTTTGGAAATTGAGTTTTCCATGAAAGAATTGAGTATTTTATTTTGCGGACATTCGCGCGCCTATGGCGCGCGAAAAAATTGAGTTTCCTTCAAAAAAATTGAGTTTCCTTCAATAAAATTGAGTTTCTGTAACGAAATGCAAAGATAATACAGCTCGCGAGAAGAAAGAAAAGACTGCACTCACGTGGTGGAAGAGCGATGTGTGCGTTGTTGTTGTTATACGCACAGCCTACGTTTTGTTCCACTTTGCATGCGGGCGTATGACGTTTCATTGGAAAGGGAATTCCTTGTAGTTTCTGATTGAATGCGTGATTTCGACCGATGGCCAATCAAACAGACGATAACATCGAAAAACTGCAAGGGGTGTTTTCCCGTTTCTCTAGTAACGGTAACAGCCGATCCTGTATCGGTTACCTTGATTGGACAAGCGGGGTAACGTGACCTACATCGAAGCGCTCATTGGCCATAGCCCTTCAACTGGGTCAAGCTGATCTGAGGGAAACGCCATTTTTATCTCATCGCAACGAAATTACGTGGCGCAGAAGCTCGAAAGAAATTTGAAAATAAAGTTTGTTTAGCGGATTTAATCGAAACCCGCACTTTGGAAATATAAACTGAGCTTCTGTACTTCAACTATACCAAAGAATCATATATTTTGAAGGGGTTTTCTGTGAGTATTTTATATTTTCTGGGCGGCTTCTCGACAACGTTTTATGGAAATCTCCGTTGGTGTTTTTTTTTTATTTTTATTTCTTCCTCCCGACTTCGTTATTCTGAGACAGAATATCAAGTTTACATTCAAGAAATCAAATCAGGCTTAGCTAACAATATATGTATGGTTTTTATCGAGTTTCATGCTTGGTAAATTTGAAAAAAGCGATTTCAGAATGGTACTCGCATTGGCAGAAGCAACGGCTCGTCGCATTTTGCGTATAGAAAGACGAGAGCCGTTTGAACGACTCGCCGCAGCGTAACAGTTAAAATGCTGAAAAACTGAACTTAGAAAAATAAAGAACTGAATAAAGATCTATGCATGGAGACATTCATACAGTTGACTCCTCGTCGACGATCAATAATAAACTCCAGTAAATGGGGAGAGTCAGACGCAGGCATTTGCACGTCGCTGAAAGTGAAAGTAGGCGGGATGATATATGTAGAGCTGCCAGATGTCAAGAAATGTAAAGTGTCTCCATGAATAGATTTTGTAATAGATTATGTAATCGAAAATGCGAGACAAGAACTTTGATTTTCACAACAAGTCGGTTCGGTATTGCTGCGCAACAACAACAACACAATGTTGTAGAGGGGGTGAAAAAAACGTGATGAAGGGTGCATTTTATTTTCATTTTTCTGAAAGCCAACCAAAATGTTGGCCATACAACTGACATTTGAGATGCAAACTGCAAACCTGCACGTATGCATCAGCTGTTTTCAAGCACAGAAGAATTTTTCATCATTTAGATTTACACTGGAAGAAATATACCTCTGAAACGCCCGTACACAATCTCTTTTTTTTTGGGTATTGCATGTATTTTTTTTGCATGCTATTCCTATTTCTAAGATGAAAAGGCACTAAAAATTGAGTTTTCGCACTTCATTCGATGAAAATTGGGAAAAATTGAGTTTTCATACTTCATTCGATGAAAATCGGGAAAAATTGAGTTTTAGGCATTATTATTGAATTCAGAAATTGAGTAGATGAAAAACTTTTGTCAAGAATAACCCCTGGAGACTGGTGTACACTTGGACATTTTTCACCTTTTTGGAAAAATCTTTGTTATTATTGTCCTGTAGTGTAGCCTTCTATACTCTTGTTATAACTTACATTCAGTATGACATAGTCAAACAAAAAATTCTGAAATATCTGTTATACTTTTCTCAATTCATTTTTAAAAACGTAAACAAATGTGTCCCACTTTACCCCACTCTGGGGTACACTGAGACACCCACTGGGGTGCGATGGAACAATATTAATCAAAATGCATTTTATAAAAAGTATATACAAATATGTTTCATAGGTGTTTAGAAGATTCAACAGCAATGGTTAACTGGTTTTCTGCGGGCGGCCACTCACGTGGCCCCGTGTAAACTGCGGTCGGCCACTCACTAGGGCCCTGAGCATGTCTATGCGAGTACGCTATTTTCAAATTTACCATGCATGAAACTTAATAAAAACCATACATATATTGTTAGCTAAGCCTGACTTGATTTCCTGGATGTAAACTTGATATTCTAGCTGTCTCAGAATAACGAAGTCGGGAGGAAGAAATAAAAATAAAAGAATAACGCGAGTGGAGATTTCCATAAAACGTTGTCGAGAAGCCACTCCGAAAATATAAAATACTTACAGAAAATTCCTTCAAAATATATGATTCTTTGGTATAGTTGATATCCCTTACTGTCCAGAAGTGTCTTTGAAGTAACTTTGAAGTAACTTTAAAGTGTGGGCATATTTTAACCTTGAAGTGCTACGCTCAGAGTCAGAAGTGTGCTTGCAGTGTGGGTATTGTTTTGTGGCAATGCCATATAAGGGCATTGAAGTCACAATGAAGTCACTTGGAAGTACTTTTGAAGTGTGCCTCAAATATGTTAATTAAGTACTGCAAAGGCACTTCATCCACCCTTCCACAGAAGGGTAACCTTCAAAGGCACTTCTGAAGTGCTCTTGAAGTACCTAATTAGAATATATGAGGTAATTCAATGTCCTTATATGGCAAGGCACTTCATCCACACTTCTACAGAAGGATACCTTTCATATGCACTTCTGAAGTGCTCTTGAAGTACCTTATTAGTATCATAGCAAATTCGTGTAATGAAAGGTATGTATATATAGCCACGAGATATTTACTTTCCCAGAAAAGAAGACACAAATATATATTTGCGCACAGAACGTTTTATTTAGAGAAAGCACGGAGAGTGGGACAAAACAGTACATCATAAAATATTTACAATAAACCTGGTGGTTCTTAACAAGAAACGTGTAGTTTATATAACCGCCAGCACAAATCCTTGAGACAACATACAACATAGTACTATGTATGTATTTACATGCAGTCTTTGGTAGGAGAATTTATTGCAGTATTAGTATTATTATTATTCAAGGGTGACAGTCTTCTTATCCAACTTGAACTTGAAGCAGCAGATCTTTCGAAGGATAGTTTGCTTTAGTTGCCCTGAGGTCCACTTGGATGTAATCCAACATTTGCTGAAACCCACCAGTCTGAATTGTGGACTTCTTGACCTGTTGCAAGAAATACATGCATATAATTAAAACCTGATCAGCTGTATATATGGTTCCGTATGACATGCAATCCAGTTTTTTTTTTTTTTTTTAATACACTCAGGATGATTGAATAGGTTGACTACCATAAAGGGTAAAGAATGAAACACATCCGTACGATTTACAAAAGATTGGTAAAGATGTCTATTATCCTTTCTTTAGTACTCCATAATATACAAGGGAGATAAACAGTTTGTGTGACGTTCTAACCAGTATACACTATGAAGATATCAACCACACATCAACCATACCTAGGTGTGCAAATTAAAGTTCCTGTCCGTCGATTGGCTGCTTGAAGTGAGCCGGGTTCCTTGTAGCAGCTGTATTCTGGAATATTAAAGTATATACAATGTAAGAAGCCATTAGAATTGAAGTGAAACAATCATGTGAATTTTGATAATGTTTCTTTGTTAATTTCTGGTTCAACTAAATCTCCATACAGGTTTTCAAATGACAAATAAATGCTTATTAACTATAAATTGTATTAACAATTTTTTGAAATGAAATGTTCTCATTTCTCAAGATGTGGGTAGGAATGTACAATTGAAGTATGTGAAGATCCTTAGCTTTGATATATGAAATATGCAATCAATAAACAAGGAAAATATAGCCTGTTATAATGATTGAAAGTCTAATCATAGCATGATTATACTTTTTCTGATTACAGCTAAAAATAGGTTATGCTAACATTTTATTATCAATATATTTTAAAACATATTTCTTTACTATTTTATCAACAATTTAGTATGGAAATATTCTCTAATCTTCTGGAAGGAACAAAAATCAATACATTTTATAAATCAATAAACAGTTCAAAACAACAAGATAATTTATTTAGAACTATCATTCCCCCAGCCAGTTAAATCCCCCTGTTTTGACATGAACAGGAAGTATATACAAGCAGTTTTGTGATAAAAATATCTCACCCTCAGGGGATTTCCTCCAGGGGTGCATGCCAATCTTCATATGAGGTGAAGCCTGGGGTTTCCAAGCTGACAATTCACACACTCACAACAATACACTGCCTTGATGAACCTGGGTAGATCTGAAAGTGATAGTGAGACAGAGATATGGATATTTCTTTGTGAAAGTACATTTCAGTATTATTAAGTTTTGAAAAAAGAAGAATTATAGTTATATTTATAATTTACTTACCATATCATTAGCTGCACTCATCACCATCTGCAATACAGTTCTTCAAACCTCCATACTTCTAGCTTAAAAATGAACAAATCCTCCTGACTTTTGCACTTGTGCACTTAGGTCAGCCATTGTTGTTGTTGTTGATGGTGGCGCCCCCGGTGGTCCATTAAATTTTCAAGGGCAGATAACTCCACCCATTTGAGACATTTAAAAGGAAAGACTATCAGAAACAGAAATTATATATATATTATATTTAAACAATTGATAATAATGAAGATAATATAAAGTATTCTTTAATGGGCATTTTTTGTTGCTGACATTATGTTAGAACTGATTCTTTTAAAAATATTTTCCCATTCTGTCCAATTTTACTATAAAATCATGGATTTGGACTGATTATAAAATCTGAATTTAACAAGATTTAATCATCTAATATGATACTATTTTGATAACACTAATATGTGAGAGACTGATATAATTAATATACATGTATTTATTTTATTCAAATGGGAACCCATTGGTACAGATCACTGTCAAAGATCCAAAAAAGTTTTCACAGTTCTGAGTAATATGTCAGTAACCACATGTGAATATTTTACACAGTTTCAGCTATTTTGAACTGTGAAGTACAAATCTGATGTTTAGTGGTTTCATGGAAATGAGATTTGATGTCACTGAGTGAAATCAAATCAGCCAACTTTAAGCTGGGTTATTCCCAGAGCTAATTAAGATCATTGAAACTGTATGCATGTAGTTCTATAACAACAATAATGTTATAATGTTATGTTACTGTAAAAGTTTGTGGGAAAATTCCAATAATCTAGAAATCCTATTGGATTGAATCTTATTGGATTTTTCAGAATCTTATAGGAATTTTCAGAATCTGATAGGATCCTATAAGATATTTTTTTTCAAGGGGAAGTCCCCCAAGTTATGCTATAAAACTGACAAAGTCCAAGAAGTGTCTTTGAGGAGTACCTTAGATTATGCTGAACAATAACTAAGTCTCAGAAGTGTCCCTGAAGTCCCCCAAGTTTTGCTGAAGAACTGACAAAGTCCATGAAGTGTCTTTGAGGAGTACCTTGGATTATGCCGAACAATGACCAAGTCTCAGAAGTGTCTCTGAAGTCCCTCATTTTTTACTATGAAATTGAAAAAGCCCATGAAGTGTCTTTGAGGAGTCCCTTGGCTACTGCCTTTTTCTAATGAAGTACCTATGAAGTGTGCCAGTATTTTTCTCTGTTGTTGAAGTGCCTTTTCAGTGTACTCTTCAGAGGCACTTCTAGGCACACTTCACATGAAGTGTGACACTTCTGGACAGTAAGGGGAAGCACAGAAGCCCAGTTTATGTTTCCATAGTGCGGATTTTGATGAAATCAGTGTAACAAACTTCATTTCTACACTTCTGTCAAGTTTCTCCCGCACAGAATTTGCCGCCACTGCCGAAATTACGTCTTGGAAAATTTCACCACACCGCCTGGTCACGAGGCACATTGGTCGACAGCTCAGTGAAGGGATACCCCTTTCTGTTCTACCTCGCTTTCGAATCTGTCATCACATTTTTTCATTGGCCATCCGTCAAAATGACGACTATTTATAGAAATAAGAAGGAATTCACTTTAGAACGATACGTCAATCTTTCCATGGCGGTCAGATTGTCAAACACGACCATGCTGAAGACAGCCAAAAAAATATGTTTTTCGAGTGTTATTTCACTGAAAATAGCCGTTTTTGATGACAATAAGCTGAAGTCAATGTTGTCTCTTCCAATAAAATGTGTTTATGCTGACAATATTGTACATTTCGGTATAAAATAAAATCAAATAAATATTGACTGAACTATTATGTACCAGTTGCTATATATGGCAAGTCTTAGCACACGAGTTTGAATAATATTTTGGCTCATTAAACCCGGATTTAATAGTGCAATACATCGTAAAAATGAGCAATTCTGCAGTGCACCATAAAGAAGAATCCAGCAGCCAACCAGTTAAGTTAGTTGCTATTTTAAACCCGTGCTTCAAAATATTTTCCAGGGGCCAAATTTAAGGAAAAAAATATTTGGTGTGATTCTCATTCTAATGAAAGTATTTGACTTTGAAACTGTTAGTAAAACTCATCAGATCTGATTAGTAATTACTACCATCTAGGAAACAAAATAATGCACTTTAATAGCATTTAAGGATTGACTGTGATTTTTTTACGTTCATTGGGGTATGAACTTAAAAACTGCTAAGCAAACTGTATGATTCCGCGTAGCGGATCATACAAAGATTACACAGCGGTTTTTAAGTTCATACCCCAATGATCGTAAAAAAAATGACAGTCAATCGTTATAATTAAATTATTCAAGTAAAACTAATTAAATGAAAGAAGGAATTTGATTTTAGACAAATGAATTCTTCGGTTTAATTCTAGTGACAGTAGAAAAACACTGCGCGTATAAATACGGTCAACAATGTTCGTAATTCCTAGCAACATCTCGGTGCACGCGCATCACACTCGGTAGGCCTAGCGTGGTTCAAACAATTTTCAGTTTGACAGTTTGCACATACATGTATGTGTATCATGGTGTCTGGAGAGAAACGTCTCTGTCAGGGCTAATTATTTGAAAACACTAGAAATACTGTGAAGGAAGAATTACGTACGAAACCAGAAAAGAAGAAAATGCTTGAGTTGAGTTGGTCTGGGCGGGAATATTCCATTCAAAGCCGACTGATATGTGATTAGAAGTTCGGTGCGAGTGCTGTACCAGACCTGGCCCAAGCGATGAATTTTCTTGCTGTTGTATGAATGACGGAGGACATTTTCACTGATCAATGTGTTGTTTTGAGCCGAGAAACATCCCTGTTGTAGTTTCCAATGGAATTTTGGTGTCTGTTCATATAAATTATGTGACGAAGCTCGCACCCTCCATCATTCATTGCATGCATGCTTGTACCGGTCGCACATCCCATGCATGGAGGGTGTGCTGTGTTGTGTATGAGCGAACATGGTGACGAGAGAGGAAACGCGAAAATTTTATTCTTTCACGGATTTCGATGTGTGCCGGTTCTGGTGAACTGAATGCCGCCTTTGGGAACAGTGAAGTGATTGAACAATAATGTTGCCCTCGTAGGCCTAAGCTCCCTAACAGTATTTGTAAAAAACATTCTGAGCACCACCACCACCGTCCCCCATGGCATTTTCATGATGTTTTCGAGATACTACTTGCAACACCGGCAGACATTATCTCGGCTATTTTTTCCTACAATTATTGTAATTTAACGAACATTTTATTCAATACAAATAAATATTTAAATTGATCCTTTTTATACGCCCGCCAAAAAGGCGGACGTATTATGTGATGGCGGTTTCCGTCCGTCTGTCCGTGTGTCCGTCCGTCCCCTGTGTCCGGTCTATATCTGGAACACTTTTCTATTTACGGTTCCAATTTTTGGTGAGTGGAGACCCTACGGGGAGATGATGTGTCGCGTACAAAAATGAAGGTCGAGGTCAGAGGTCAAAGGTCACTGGCCTGAAAAACAGGAAATCACTGAAGTGTTCCTGTCCGGTCTATATCTCTGAATGTTTTCTATCCACAGTTGCAATTTTTTGTGAGTGGATACATCAGGTGGAGACGATGTGTTGCGTACCAAAATTCAGGTAGAGGTCAGAGGTCAAAGGTCACTGTTGCCTAAAATCAGGAAATCATTGATCATTGATAGTTTTCTATCTACAGTTCTAATTTTTGGTGAGTGGATGCCCTAGGGGGAAACGATGTGTTGCATACCAAATGTAGGTCGAGGTCAAAGGTCAGTGGTATCAAAAAATCAGGAAATCATTAAAGATTTCTAATTTTTTTGTGAGTGGATTCAATAGGGGGTAATGAAGTGTTGCATACCAAAAGGTCGAAGGTCAAGGATCACTGTGTCCCCCAAATTAGGTCAAGGCTGAAGGTCAAGGTCACTGTGACCCCCAAAATTATGAAATTGTTAAAAATCATGATTTTTTGTGTCCATTGATACACTGAGGGAAGATGTGTCATGTACCAAAATTCAGGTCAAGGTCAAAGGTCAAGGTCACTGTGACCCCCAAATCAGGAAATCATTAAAAATAACTTTTTTTGTTGTGGCAGTAGATACATTAAGGGACATGATGTGTTACATACCAAAATGTGAGTCAAAGGTCGAGGTCATTGTGACCTCAAATTTAAGAAATCATTAAAAGGAACATTTTCATATGCCTGTCGAAGAGGAGGTCATGTAATGCGATATTGCGTTCTGTCCAGTCATCCATTAACATGTGTTGTCTCTGGTTTCAAGGTATGGATTGGTACCAAACTTTGGGTATACCTTACTTGCATGGCAAAGAGGAGCCATATTCATTTTGAGATCAATTTGTCAAAGACCAAGGTCACAGTCCCCCAAAACTGAATCAAGTTTAGCTAACTATATGCGTTAGGTTGGAATATTCAGAGTTGTCTCCCCTACATGTATATGGCATTTGCCCTGTGGAGTTGTCTCCTATGTTTGATACATGTAAGAAACAGCTAATTCAGTTAAACTGTTGTGAAATATAAACCGTACATTTATTAATTTAACGAGGAGAGGGGTTCTTTATGAACTTATACCTGTTTATTAACTCAAGAACAAAGGTTCACTTCATCACTTTCTTCACATTTTTCTTCCTTCATGAACAATTTTCTCTCGCCTGAAAGGAATTCATTTAAAGGGAAACTACTATTTTCTTGTGTTTGACTATGCTATGGTTGATTTCAGTGTGGGATATGCGAGCTCTCGGCTCTTGTTTCAAGGTCACCTAGTTACCATTTTAGTTTATCATTCAATATAAGATGTGAAATATGTTACATTCTCAGAAGCACAAAATCGTAGACCGTTCTCTGGATTGCTAGCTACCAATTGGGATCCAGGCCATTAAACAACCTTGAAATTCAGACCAGTGTAATTCCAGATATATGGGCGTATATTGAAGCCACTTGGGCTCTTGTTTCTAGTTGTTTATATATTTTACTGACGGCAATATTATGCACTAGGGAACGATTTTACACTTACGGCCAGTGATCCAATGCTATTTATAGCGAAAAAAAGTAGTGTGTTTGTGGGCGTGGCATAGATATTTTTAGATTCATTGAAGTATGAACCGAAAAATTCAGCACCAATCAGCCAATCAAATTGCCGGATTTATGAACAATACGGGGAAAATTTAATTATTTTAGGATGAAAGCAAATTTCACCATTTGGTTACTGTTGTCCCAGTGTGCCCTCAAAAAAGTGTCCCAGTCCACCCCAGGTGCATGCCATGATATTTTCAGTTTTATGAAAAAAACCCTAATACATGTAGATACATCTGAAATAATAAATACATATAATTAATTTGTACTCTTGTCCATCCCCTCTCAGTAGTAACAAAACAGCAATGAAGTACTGCTGAAAATTTGATAAACAAATAATCGTAAAAAATTACTTGGACTGCTCAAAAACAGTTTTTTTGCTCCTAATACCTTTCCAATGATAGTTTTTATTTGTAATCAATATAGGCATTGTATGGGGGTGGTAGCTTTCTGCTGATTATATTGTAATGTGCTTCCTGTAATTAACAAGCTAGACGGCTTGTCCCACTGTACCCCAATTCCCCCCTTCTCACAATACAGATATGAAACTTTATGTGTGTACTTTTTTGTGCCTTATGGTTGTATGTATGAATGCTCATTAACAATATCTCAATGAAAAACTATTTTAATTTTTGTTATCAATTTTGGGTCACCAAATCTCAGATTTCCAACTGACATCTCCAAATATTTGTATGGATAAGAAATATGAGGAGGCATTTTGTAATATAGAGTTAATCAAACGTTTTCCGAATTGAATATTTCAAATATACCTTCTAGCTGGGTAACATGATCGTCCAATATATATTTATAAATGGAGAAAGTTGACCACAAAAAATTATATTATTCTTTTACCAAAATATTGTTTAAAGCAGCCATAGATACCACCACAATACCCTAAAAAGTACACACATAAAGTTTCAGATTTCTATTGTAAATAAGTTGGAAGATATTTCTTTTTTTTTTTAAACTGACCTGTTTACATGTGGGCCACACTGGTTTGGGCAATAACAAAGTTGTTGATGAGCCATTACATGTTGTGGTTAAAGTAGTCGGTGTCCGGGTCAGGTAAAATGGTTGAGTTGTCCTATTTTAGTGGAGTGTTTACTAAGAGATTAATCCTGGCCACAGCTTATCTATTAATACTCTGATAACATTTCTCCATCATCTAACATCTATGTATCTGAAGGCAGGCCTGTGTTGAAGCCATACAGGTACATGCAGGCACATCCAGCTTCTGGTTAGGTATTACACTCCTCACCTCATCCTATATCCCATACATAGATATTCACAACTTCTGAACATTTGTAAAATTTGTTTGCAAAAGTGTTACACTGCATGTACAATGATTAAAAAACCAAATGACCATTTTTATGGCTGCCATAACTCATTGCTAATGTGCTATTTCCAAGACTATTTCTAAAAGAAGCAGCAAACAACTTTTATAAATTTATGCTCTTTGATAGACGAGATCTGTAGGCGATCACATTATCCATCCATGTATCTGTCTGTCTGTTAACTTTTGCTTGCCCATGCGATATTTCCAGGTCCATGGTACTAAAATTTGGTATACCTTACCCCATCGATGGGTCGAAAAGGAAGCCCATTCATTTTGAGGTCAAAGGTCAAGGTTACTGTGATTGTAAAAACTGTAAATGATTGAAAATTGTTGTGTTGATGCTATAAGTACAGTTCAGACTGAGTGTGTATTCTATGGCTACAAAGTCTAAGCCTATTGATTTCACTCCTTTGCCAAGTTTAGCCGAAGTGGACTGTCTGCTTGGTCCATCCATCCATCCGTCGATCCATCTTGCTTGTTCATGATACAATATTTTTCTCAGAGGATTATAGCCAGGCTTTCTAAATTTGTGTAACATATATGCAATTGGCAATGGGTCTGAAGCCTAGTGTAGATGACTGACCTTGACTTATTCTATCTAGGTCAAATTGAAGTATTGGTGATAACTTTTGAAGGATTACATATAGGTTCTCCAAATTCATACCGTACATGTATGCAACTGGTGATTGACTTGTAGAAGGCTTTCCAAGTTTATTGACCTTGGCCTATTTTATCAAAGTCAAATTCTGTGTCAAAACTGAATTTACAAAATCCTTTTACCAAAATATATTTCAATTCAATTCAATTCTTTATTTCTATACATGAATACATACAGAAAATGTTAAAGCTAAGATAAAATATTACATTTACATAATAAAGGTTATATTGTGACAGGACATAATCATACATGTAACTTCCCCATGTGGTATTGCATTATATTAGATTTGGTCAAATGTACACAGCTCTGTAGCAACTACTAATGACACGATTGTCGCAATTATGACAATTGTGTTATTAGCAGTTGTCAGGTCACCAGCATGCAGAGTTGACCAGAGTTGATGTATCACTCATTGATGTATTTTTATTACCCCTCGGCCAAATTTGGCCGAAGGGTATTGTCATGGTCACGTACGTCTGTTCTCACAAATGGTACATTGTGTGGCTTTTTTTTTGTGCAACGTTGTAATGATCGTCAACAATGTTTGCAGCATTGTAACTATCGTCAGCAACATTAACGCATTATTGAGAGATCATCACAATATTGCATAACTACCCCTCTTCAAAATGCGATTTTTAATGAAAAACTACATTAAGAAGACACTTTTCTAAAGGAAAACCGATCGATTCTTATAGAGGAATGAAATTGTTTCTTATAGAGAAATTGCATATTGAAAATGGTATACTAGTATGAAGAATCACCTTTTAAAATGCAGGAAAGAAAGAAAGCTTGTGTGACTAGCCACACAGTGTTTGGACAAAAGAAAAAGACACACAGTGTATGATTCGTGAGTAGTACATGTACCATCCATCCGTCTGTCCATCACAGCTTTCTCATTATCAGGATATCTTTAAAACTACTTAATACCCTAGGCACACCAAATATTCAGAGCACACCCAAAATTCAGAGCACACCCATATGCTGTTGACTCAAAACCCTATTGAATCTGGACCCAATTGGGTGGAAACTTTGGTGGCCATCTTGAACTTATGCGAAACCATTAAAGGTGAAATGCAAAGGTAATAAAAGTAAGAAAAAAGCGTTTCCCTTTCCTTTTTATGATGATAATAAATTATACAACCATCAATGAACGAAATCTGGTGATAAGTTTTATTTTTTAAAGAGAAATAAAACATGTGTATGATCAGCGGCTTGAAAACAGTGCATCGCTTATCTCCCCTTGATTCGGAGCTTTTCCACCAGAGGCTGTGACGTCATAGTTGAACCACACTAAAAAAATGGCGGCTAACATGAATGTAGACAGCGACAGCGATGCGGAGGAATTTTCTTACACTTTTTCCTCTTCTTCTGAAGAGGAATTAAGAAGAATTCACGGCAATGGTTAATGCAGGGGTGCCCCTGCCTTACCAACACGAACCTATTGTGAACAAAGAACCTCCAGACAACGATAGGATCAGCGACACTGCAGGGGCCGTGGGCGACAGTCATACCGAGAGAATCGGAAATATAGATTGGTAAATTCCGACTTTTTCTTTTATCCCCCGTAGCGAATGATGACCAACCTGTTAGTTCGTTTCAGTGAACGTGAATGACACAAGCAAGGGCTTCGTGAGCAATAGCCTAGCTTATCTATGTGAGCTATTTCCATACAATGCAATGCAGCTACATCATGTTGTGCAGACTGTGCTGGTTCCACTGCTACGTCACGTATCGCAGCGCCCCCAGGGGGAGGTAATCATGTACGGATCGAAATTTCGTAAATAATACAGCGTTACATTTTTTAGTTTTTAACTTTATTAGGCTTAAGCAAATGTTTTAAAACTGAAATGAAATTAATATACACATTATTTCCCCAATCTTACTGCAAATATCAAGTGATGTAGACGAACCTTTGCATTTCACCTTTAATCTTGTTTTCTCGGATATCATTTCGCTGTTCAGTGGAACGAATGACCAAGCCAGTTTCTCTAATTGAGTGGAAACCTTGGCAGCCATCATTAATTTATGCAAAATCTTTAATGATGTATAACTCTGATACCAAGTGTTCTATACGAAACTTAGTATACAGCATCGATGTATCTAGAGACTTGCAATGAATAACCACATCAGTTCCTCTGAGTGGCGGGAAGGATGGGCAGCCATCTTTAATTTATGCAAAAATCATTAATGATCTCTGTCTCTGAGGCCGTTGTCAGTTGATAGGTTGTTTCGCATGACCCGCCCGCATCAATATTTTGGAGATAAATAACGCCGCATGTATTTTAATCATCAGGAATTATTGGCCGTAAAAAAAAAATATGGAAATCCACGAAAACGAATGAGCTGACTGTGCCGTCACAGTGCGGAGGCTACTCAAAAGCCGCCATTTTGGTTCACATTCTTGGGGGAATCCCTAATTTCAAAACGAGGCACAGTCATGCATCTCTAGCGGGGCTTCCCTCGTGTTAAAGGTGAACTGCAAAGCTTTTAATTTTATCTAAATTGTTGCTTATATACATCTTGTCTTATGTGACATAACTTTTATACATTTTTGGGGCAAATATAGTTTGCAAAATTGTACTAATAACAATATTTAAGTTATGTTATAAATCCGTCTTGAAAACTTGCATCGCTTATCTCTCTTGGTTTGTAGAACGTTATGACGTTATAGTGTATTTCAAGTTCTATTCAAATGTGACGTCATGCTACGTCGGATGAATGAACGAGGACCACTATAACGTCATGACGTTCCAAAAACAACGGGAGGCAAGCGATGACGTTTTTAAAAGTTCTGGCTCTCGGTATAAGTTTTGACTTCTCATATACCCAAAATAAAACAATAACCCACAGAATTATTACCACACATAATTGTAACAGCTATAGAAGTTCTTGTTTTATGACATTTTAACAGAACATTGGAAAGCTTTTCAGTTCACCTTTAAGCACGGAGCAGTAAAGTTTTTAACTCCGGCAGTTTTGATGGTTGTGTACCAAAGCCATCATGATCTTAGTTAATGGATCAGTTGTTTCCCTCCCAATTCCCTCCCTTGTACCACCCCATCCTTCCCAGCAACTCAACTCGACAATCAGATCATCATCAACCACTTCCTACACTTCCTCATCTCGACAACCTGACCGTCGACCCAACCCACTTCCATTCCCACAAGGATCCTACCGGCAACGCAAATGTTGTAGGGGTCGGAGTTGAACCACCGACCCCTGGCTTACCAGCTCAGTGCCCTACCAACTGAACTAAAGGGAAATTCCCGCTAGCTACGCGATAGTACAGGCACTGGGTAAACCCACTTCCTACCACAACATTATGAATAGCTGGCGCCCAGAGCCGAGGGGTTTTCAGATGCGCAGCTTCGTATTAAGGCTGGAACTGGGAAAAATAGGTTTATGATCCATTTCTGTAAATGGGACAATACAATCCCTCATATTCCAGAAATTTTCCCTCCTATTTTGTCACAAAATTACATTCTTGCATGCCTATGGGATCTTATTCAGACATTGTGTGGTTTCAATGCATGTGATTATTAAAAATGAATTCCTCATATAAAAACTTTTGGTCTCGATCACAAAACTACTTTTATCACAATATGTTATTTACTGAAAATTTTTGTGGAACCTGGGTTTTGCAGTTGTTGGTTGAGCAACCAAGCTCTGAACTGAGATAATGAGTAATGTAGAAACCAGTGTATGCTATATGTCAACTGTAAAGGCAGCTGGTTTGAATACTTTCATTGAAGTTTGTACATGCTCATCTTCACTTTTACTCTCACATGTGTGTTATAGATTTCTACCCCACCCTATCTTAGAATGTGGTAATAGCTTCATTTGTTTGATCATAATGCATGCCCCACATCAAATGCTATGAAATATATCAAACGATTCTATTCTAATCCACCCATTTTTCATTCTCTGCCTTTGTGATATAAACTTGTTTCTCAATTTCAAGGTTTGACTCAGCTGGGCCTATTTTAGTGTTTGAACTTTGCTTCGTTTACAATTTACTTAATGCTCATCAAGTGTGTCTTGTGAGAAACTTAAAAGTTGTAGCAATAGATAATCTGTTAAAGGGGTAGGCCTAATGCCTTTCATGTTCAAAAACTTGTGTTATGTAGCCTTACAGTATATCTAGTAATATCAAGTACTGATTGTGGTCTCAAACTGCCAGTTCACAGAAAGCTCAGATATTAAAAGACTGGAGGATGAGAGTGAAAGGTGGCTGTTGGAGTTATCTCCCTTGCTACACATTCCTGTGTTAGCTCTTCAGTCAAATCATCAATTTAATTTTTAATGATAAATCGTAAAAGAGGTACAGTATTCAAGTTTCTTGTAAGTTCTTGTTTGGAGTCTTTTATTCCCTGATGAAATTTCATGATGCCCCCCTCTGAGAGGCATATAGGAATTACTTTGTCTGTCAGGGGCCCTCGGTGGCCGAGTGGTCTAAGGCGCTTCGCTGGTGACCGCTAGCCTCGCACCGCTGAACCGGCACGGGTTCGAGCCCAGCTGGTCCATGTGTGAAAGTTTGTCAGTTACTTGCTGAAGAGCGGTGGTTCTCTCCGGGCACTCCGGCTTCCTCCACCAACCAAACTGACTGTCACCATATGAGTGAAACAAACTTGAGTGTGACATTAAGCCAAATTCCCTTCCCTACTTTGTCTGTCCATCCGTTTGTCCATCCATTACACTTACCTGGTGTAATCAGCTACTCCCACAGTCTTCATCAGAAGCTTCTGAAAATTTGTAGACATCTTTAACATGGTTTGAAAATTTTGTTTCCGGACAATAACTTATGAAAACCTGAACGGATTCTTTCTAAATTTTGTATGTGGGTACCTCACATCAAGATCTTGCTTGGGAGTGCTTTTTATGTCGATTCACCTATAGGTGGGGAGCCAAGTTAAAATTTTGCTTACGGACAATAACTCATGGCAAGTGAACGGATTCTTTCCAAACTTGGCATGTGGGTACATTTCCTGAAGTTCTCACTTGGGATTGCCTTTCATGCCAATCAGTCTACAGGTGGTGCCACCTTTGGGCTAAGTCAATTTTTGTTTTTTGTTTTTTACCCCTTGGCCAATTTTGGCCATGGGGTATTGTCGTCGTCTTGTACGTCCGTCCGTACGTGAGCAAGATAGCCGGAAAACGGTTCCACTGAAGAATTCCAAATTTGGTATGCTTATTTACCTAGTCAAGGACCAGAAGCCTATTGAATTGGGACCTGATTGGGTGGAAACCTTGGTGGCCATCTTTAATTTTATGCAAAATGGATAAAGATCCATATCTCGGAAACCATTCAACTGTTCAATACGAAAGTTGGTATACATCATCGATACATCAAGCAACATTCAATGAATCACCAAACCGGCTTTTCTGATTAGCTGGAAATCCTGGAGGCCATCTTTAATTTATGCGAATTCGATAATTATACATATCTCTGTTACCATTCAATTGTTTTATATGAAAGTTGGTATACATCATCGATACATCCAGATACTTTGAATCGGGACCTGATTGACCGAAAACCTTGGTGGCCATCTTTAATTTATGCAAAAACTTTAATGATATAATATATATATATATCTGATTCCATTTAAGTGTTTATACCAAACTTGGTATACAGCATTGATGCATCAAGAGACTTGCAATGAATAACCACATCAGTTCCTCTGAGTTGGGGGAAGGATGGGCGGCCATCTTTAATTTATTCAAAATCATTAATGATCTCGTTCTCTGATACCGTCCAAGTGCTCGATGTAATATTTGGTATACATCATCGATGCATCAAGAGACTTACGACAAATGACAGTTCTGGCTTCTCTGATTGGGCAGAAACCTTGGTGGCCATCTTTAATTTATGCAAAATTTTTAATGATGTATATCTCTGATACCATATTTCAGTGTTCTATAAGAAACTTGATAAACAGCATCAATGTATCAAGAGACTTTCAATGAATAACCACATCAGTGCCTCTGAGTGGCAGGAAGGATGGGCGGCCATCCTTACTTTTTGCGAAATCATTAATGATCTCTATCTCTGATACCGTTCAAATGCTCGATGTAAAATTTGGTATACATCATTGATGCACCACCAAGAAACTTATGTAATGAATACCGGTTTCTCTGATTGGACGGAAACCTTCGGGGTCATTTCTAATTGCAAAATTTTTGATAATCTGTATATTTGTGACTTGACTGCTTGGTGTTCCTGACATCTTGATTCAAATTGAATACATTATGAATGTACCCAGAGCCGAGGGGTTTTCAGATGCGCAGCTTCGTATTTTTCCAGGCAATACCTTCTGAAAATCTAAAGTTCTCTCCAAATTTGGTATATGGGTACCTTGCCTCAAGATCTCACATGTGATTTTCATGTTCATTCATCTATAGGTTGTGCCATCAAATTTTCCTTTTTGGACGTATTTGGTAATTGTGGGTACCTTGCCACAGGATCTCACATGTGATTTTCATGTTCATTCATCTATAGGTTGTGCCATCAAATTTTCCTTTTTGGACGTATTTGGTAATTGTGGGTACCTTGCCACAGGATCTCACATGTGATTTTCATGTTCATTCATCTATAGGTTGTGCCATCGGATTTTCCTTTTTGGACGTATTTGATAATTGTGGGTACCTTGCCACAGGATCTCACTTGGGATTGTTTTCCATGCTGGATCCTAAATGTTACGCTTCCAAGCCAAATCAATAGTTTCAACAGCTTGGGTTTTCATTAATATAGTTTTGGGATGTGCATATCCTATTTATGCGATGAAATAATAATTCATAGTTCATGATGTTTTGAACTCTGTCAATTTTCTGCATCTATTCCAGTATTTAGACCATGTTGTAATCAAACCTTGTGTTATAAACTAGTCCCACAGTTTTCACAAACTTAGTAGACATGCTTAATTAGCATAAGTTGGTCTTCGCTGATCTATATCTATATTCCATCTATATTTCAAGAATAAATTATGATGCTCCTCCCTTATAGCCTTTATTGAACTGAACAAAAACCTTAAAATCTGCCATAATTCAGTTGTGGCATGCAGGTCTCACTTCCATGTTTTTCTACTTATCAGGATAGAATAGAGTAGAATATCTGTTTATTGTATGAATACTTCTAGCCCAAAGGGTTGACATATAAAGAGCAGTTAACAGTTAATGTGATCAGCACCCAGCTACCCACAACAACCACCTTAGGTGAAAATCGGAGTTTTTTTCAGCAAACAAAATGTCTTCATCATCCTTGCTAATGTCCTCTTGTTTGGCTTTTTCATATGTTCAACATCATTCAGCTTGTACAGCTTCTGTTGAAGCCCATCAGGTCTTCTTATCCCAACAGCTTATTACTCCTCGGGCAAAATTTGCCCAAGCATGCCAAGGAGTATTGTCGTCTGTCTTTATGTCGGTTTGTCCATCGGTCTGTCCATCTTCATTGTGGACAAGATATCTCAAAAGGATTTAGCCAGGCAGTGAAAATCCATACCACATATGCATCTGGTGGAGGGTCAGAAGCCTATTGAAAATGACCAACCTCGACCTATTTTATCAAGGTCAAATTCTAGTATTTGCTACATTTTTCAAAAGATGAAAGCTAGGGTCTCCAAATTCATATTACATATGCAACTGGTGTTTGGCTAGAAGCCTATCTCAGTTGACTGACCTTGACCTATTTTTTCATGGTCATATTCTGTTTATTATGGTATAACATGAAAAAATATAGCTAGGCTTTCCAAATTAATACTATGGATAAATCTGGCTATGGTCTAGAGATTTACTGAAGATGACTGACCTTGACCTATTTTATCCAGCTCAGATTCTATTAAGTACAATATTTCATGAAGGATTAATATACATTGTCCAAATTTATACCACATATGCCTGGACCTGAAGTCTATTGAATATCACTGATGTTTACCTATTTTCTAAAGGTCAAGTTATATAATATGTTCAGTCTAAGATCTGCGGATTCATGTTCCATATGCAATTCAGTTAGTACAGACCAGAAAATTATTGAAGATGATCGACCTTGATATATATTTACAAGATCAAATTACTTGATTTGATTATGCCCTATATAGTATATCCAGAGGTAAGATTATGGTCATGCTCTACCAGAACATCAGTGTAAAATTTTCTCATCAATTAAGACCTTGACAAAAGCTGACCTGGCTCAATTTCCTATAGGTCTATTTCTAAAATGAGAGAACTGCAGTCAGCCCTACTAGATCACATTTCTGTTAACCTACATGAAGTTGTCAAAGTACTAAAAATACATCTTATACAATGCATGATTGCTGAGCGTAGACAAGAACTGAGATCCAAGATTTATGCCAGATGAAATCATGCTGGCTGGCTGGATGTCCTTGTTTCTGTATGATGACATTATTGCTCTAGAAGCAAAGCACAAGTAACAGTACGTTGTTAAAGGTGAAATGCAAAGGTTTTCATATTTCCCTATTTATATTCTTCGCGGGCCAGTTAATGATGGAAATATCAGCCCAAATACTCTGTTTGGTTTTATTTGAAGTATTTTGTCTCCTGGTAGCTTTTGAAAAGTGCTTCAAAATTGGCATCTCAAGCCCGGCCGATTTCAGAAATGAAATCCGCATCGCTTATCTGCCCTTGTTTGACGTTCGTTTGTGACGTCACATCAGACCATCTGGCCGGGCGTCAATACTTGCAACGTTCAGTCTCCGGGCGGCTGGTCTGACGTGACGTCACAATCAAGGAAAGATAAGCGATGACGTTTTGCAAATCTGAATTCAGCTGTGCTAGGGGTACCAATTTTCTAAAAGATTCTAGCAAACAAGATAATTCAAATTAAACCAAGTAAAGTAGATAGACTGGTATTTCTATCATTATTCAACCTATATAAAATGCGAAAAGGAGAATCTAAAAACCTTTGCATTTCACCTTTAACACAATAGAAGCCACACCATTGTAGCTAGAAATTTCGAATTTGGTTTACAACATTGCTGGGTGGTAAAGCACAATGGGGTCAACTTCAATGTCTTTCCCAGACAATAGAACCAGAATGGCTCAACTGACTCCATGCCTACATATTTTACCAGAATCTTGGGACTTTTGAATATTTTCACCAATTTGGGTGCATTTACCTGCCTAAAAAAATTTGCCACACAGAATAGAGGCCAGGGTGTGCCTGGCTTGGTACATGTACTCAGATTGTAATTTATTGTGCTTAGCTACATTACTATCATCTTCATATCCAAGGTGACAGCTACATTCATTCTTTGAATTAACCTTGATATCTATCAGCCCACCGGCTTTGTTCAGAAGAATTTATTAACACAAAATGTAAACCTCAAATCAGTTTAAATTTGGAAATGGGCCATATGAGAGGGTCATTGATTGGCTGTCCCATGTATCTTGCCACCAATATGGAGAATACGTCGCCCTACACACAGTCGTTGGGTATGTTCTGATTGGCTTGTCTCTGATTTGTAGTCAAAATTTACACTTCAGGTTTTGAATGTTAGGTGGTTAGAAGCATCAAGGCTTGTTCAAATTGTGAACGGGGATGGCGTCTAGTGTATCAAGATGCATTACTGTATGACTTGGATTTCAATTTCTTCCTTATATGCCTATCTTTTCCCACACTCCGTGCTATAGTTATTATCCAAAGGCAAAATATAGATCTGTGAAGATGACTGTTATATTCAGCGCTTCATGGTCCCGAACTTTCCCATTCCTTTATGTGGTCAGCCATTTGACATCGTTCTCTCTCCAAGTTATCCAGCTGAGTAGGCGTGGTCATAGACTAACGTAAAGGTGTAACCTCCTGGAGGTGTGTGCGAAAATAGGCAGCCTGTAAGACAGTGTTGTCAGGCAAACACTATGTTCTGCCTGCCACATAGGCTGTAATTGAAGTCCATGTACCTGTAACCATATGTAGATTGTAGATGGGTAGAGTGAGGACTCGTGGAGAATTTAAACACAGACTTTTAATTGACACAGGTGTGGTGGGCTTTATCTGGGGGCTCATACTTCCTCTACGTGCTCAATCAGTTTCTCCAGCAGTCCCGGTGCACAGTAATTAATTTTCTATGTTTAAGCCATTTTATCGCAGCAATTTGCCAATTTATAAACATTACATCAAAATGCTATTGCATACATGTAGTGGACAGGGCCTCTTATCGGCATGCTTACATAACAGTTGGTCATCAACGCTACCTATTCAGTCTGTGTTAACATACACATTATGAATGAATGATGGACAATTCACAGGTGTTACATTTGCCATTAACTGATGATCATCTTACTAGAAAAAGATGATATGTTATGTTGACCTGTCCTTCAAGATATTAAGTGAAATTCATTATAGTGTGGCCACATTTATTAAAGGCCGCCAATTGCTTCATGCTGTTATGTTAATCATGTTAATATTAGCAGTATTGAGGATCTTGTTAATTAACATTTAATTTTAATTCTTTAATTAGTACTACCTTTATGAAGCAATATTGCTTCCAAGAAATATTGCTTAAATTTAAACACGGAAGTTTTACAGTGTATTCATAATAACTGATTGATGCGGGACAAAAGTATGTTTAGCTATACATTGAGAGTGTGACCAGTGACAACACTCACGACATCTCCTGTTGAGTGTCGCTTTTTATGATATTATACATTTATGTTCCTTAATTGTGCTGAGTATCACCTTTATCTCATATTAGATGCTGATTTATAAACTTTGAAGACTTGATGATTACACATTATGTCCTAGCTGTTACCTGTAATTGTTATGAGTTTTGATGTGAATTAATCTGTGCTTGGACTTTCTGTTTATGTACCCTGGCACACTGGAGGCAAATACTAACGAGAGGAAACAAAAATTATAGGGGACCCACTAAAGTAAATAAGGTAAATAGATTTTAGGAAAAGACAGACAACACAACTTCCTGTGCTGTGAGTTCTGGCCGGTGTACAGCAGAACTTCGACCACCGTCAACCTCCACGTACCAGTGTAAGATTAGTTCATGTCGCATACAACACACACCCTGAAGTTGGCAATTGGCTTGGCTGTTAGCCCAAATCCTTCCCTAATCTGGGTTCACTTTGAAGCAGGCCTATCGCTGAGCACCGCCTGGTACCAGGCCCAACCCCAGTCAACACACCAACAATCCCGGGCCGACTGGAGGACGAGAGGACCACGCACGTGTCCTCACACACCCCTGCGCCACGACGACGCTCTACATTCCATGATAGCTACAGATTACACCGGCCAACAGACCCTCTTACACTGGAGCTCATGTGTTATAAAAGTGTGACTAGCTTGAAGGAGATGTTACCGTTCACATCTGGAGACTTTCATAGAACATATAGACTAGTACAGCATCAATTCCATGCTCATTTCTTGAGAGACATTCAAGAATTATATATTGAATGGGGGGGGGGAGTGAAATGTTCAAGGTAGTTCCACACTCTCCAGTCCTCTGTAATCTGTGAGCTTTGTAGGAGTTGATTCAGTTGCCCCATTGATAAACTGCTGAGAGAATATAAAGGTTCAATATTGCCACATCATCAGATCAAGCTCTCTTGACTACTTATTGAGGAGGATTCTTATTAACAATTTAATGGCTGAATGTGATTGGAAGTACCTGGCACCAGTAACTTCTTTCTAGACAGTAAACACTATAATTTCCGTGGTATTTTCTATTGGGGGAACCTCCAACATTCAGATTATCAGATGAAAAAGAAAATGTTCATTTTACCACAGACTAGCTAAATTACCTGAATAATTTCCTCAAATTTATCATTCAAACCTAGTATCATTTCATAAAGTAATGAATTCAGTTAATTAATTGAGAGATACATGTAAGTATTTTTATTTCCATCAGATGCCATATTAATTAGCCTGGTCTGACCAAGGTACCTGCATGTTGTATGTACATGTATCTTATGATTACAGTATTTGGTGAATGGAGTAGTATGGGGTGTAATACTTTCTTACACTTCTCTGCACTTTAAATTTTCAGAGAGGATACAATAGGTTAGTAACTTCCAGCCTATCGATTTTGAGGTGACTAGATCAAAATGTGGCTCTCTTGTCGCCATGACATGATGTGTGCTGTGAATACGGCACCATTGAATAACAATAGGGCTATTTTTCTGCTGTGGAAATGGGCCTTCACACAATTAGTTTAAGAACTAGTTTACATTGTGGTCCTACAGTTACAACATTTATACAATGTTAATAAAACTGATGATAATAATACGTAAAAAAATTTAAAAAAATGAAATAAAAGGGGAAAAAATTAAAATATACATTGTGCGACAGCCATAAAGATTGGTAAATAAAATAAAACCGGTCATATGACTAGATTTAAATTCATATCGCATTAAGCATCATAGTAGTTAATAGGATCGATTCAGTATTCAAAGTAGAACTTCAGATATGCTCTTTTGAACGACTGAACATTGATAGAATTTATAGAAGGCCTACTTAGAGGGGTACTCCGGCTTCCTCCACCAACCAAACTGACTGTCACCATATGAGTGAAACAAACTTGAGTGTGACATTAAGCCAAATTCCCTCCTCCCTCCTACTTAGAGGCGTTCCATAAAATACTTGCGGAATAGGTCAAACTTTTTTTAAAATAGTAGGACATGCGGAGAGGGTCAGACCCAGCTAAAGTATCAGTTTCTGGATCTGTTTTTAATCAGATTACCATTTGATGAACAATTTCAAAACTTAAATGGAAGATACTTAGTAGCTTGCTGAAGTGCACTGTCAGGGTTTTGAACCATTTTGATGAATTTCGCCCGAGCTATGGCCCTTTATCATCAACATCAATATATGCTACTCCGGACCACATCTTCATAATCAATTGATGGATAGCAGTGACGCTTGCATAGGAGATACTTAATGTCTTACTTTTTATCATTGACAGCTTTTTTTTTTACCCATTTCAATAAGTTTCAGAGCTTTGGCCATATATCGTTGTCACCAATATATGCTATACAGGGCCTGAATTTCGTTGAATTTTAGGAGAATCCAAGTTGATTCTCACATAAAGGATCCGCGAGAATCGAGATTCTCATGTCGAGATCTGGAAATTTAGGGTTTCAAATTCAACTTATATTTGTGTGAATTTTGTCAAGTAATTCACATCGCTGGTATTGATTACAGTCTTCCATCCCTTTGAACTGAAATAAAAACATAATTTTCATGAAAAAAGAAAGACTTTTCTTTATTTGTTTCACAGTTACACCTGTAACTCATCCAGTAACGGTGGCTCTGTTCTGTAAATTGGTCGTAAGACTTTTCTTTTCGCCTTACTGTCTGTCCCAGACATATATCCAAGATGTTTTCAGCCATATTTAGGGGTGACAAGTTATCGGAGGGCATTGAAACTTCACTCAGTAGATAAACTAAAAAGTACTCATTTTATTGCAAAGAATCAAAAAAATTCTTCCAGTGGTTCTCAACAAATTGCAAAAAACAAAAATTAGATGGGAGATTTTTGTGGGTTATTTTTTGACATCATGACGTCAAGCCTGAAAGTTATAACATTGGCAGATCAAAATAACATGGTAGGTATTGGTGATTTTCGTCAATTCTTAACAGATTTTAATGCAATGTGGGGGGAAAATTATTATTTTTTATTTTATATACTGTGTGAAGTTTCAATGTTCTGTGATAAATTATCTCAGAATATCGCCAAAAACGTCTCAGATATTTTATTTGGGACAGACAGTAGATAAACGCTGGCGCATAGTAAAGGCTTCAGTGCGTTTTTTGCCAGAATTCTCGCACCTCCGAAAGTTTCTGGTAAGGTTTTTATGTTTCTTGTGCATTGGTTCACCAGTTTCGATTCCCCGTGCTTTTTGTATGCCCGTCAGATTGAACTCAAGGGCGGATCTACGGGGGGGGTCAGGGGGTCCGGACCCCCCCCCATGAAACCAGCAATTTTTTTTTTTTTTTTTTTTAGGGATCAGCGAACCCTGGAATTCCACCTAGAAATAATGTCTTGAAATGATATGTAAATTAAACGAATGTGGATTATGTAATTAGAGTATCTATAGGTGTATTAAACAGACTATCATCTATTCATGTAGTTTGTGAGTGTACTATTTATTAAAGTTGGAGTTATAATATGTATCTAAAATCATATATTATCGCCGCGAGCGCACCACGTGTAGTGGTGTGTTATAGGCCTGTTTTGCTTGTGTTCAACCAGAAAGTCAAATGGAGTCAGGCATATTCTTCAATATCGATGCGTGCTTATGCGAAACAAACGTAAGAATAGAATCATAAATCTACATACATCGTGTTCAGATTTATTTCCGAGAAAACGCGTAGAACGCATCTCCGGCGACCTGGGACCCCAGAGCTTCCGGGGCCTAAGCGGCCCCTGGACCCTCGCCTGTCGGGCTGTGGGGATTCGCTATTCGCTATTTTAGCTTTGTGTAAATGAATCGGTATCATATTGGTTCTAATGTTCCATGATGGCATTGTGAAGGTCATCGTTTTTTATGTGTTAAATATAACTAGAAAGTCAAATGGATTCAGGCATGAAATATGTTTTTTTCAATATCGATGCGTGCGTATAAATGCGAAACAAAGGTGAAAATAGAGGCATACATCTGCATACATTATGTTCGAATTTATTTCCGGGAAAATGCTTAGAATGCATCTCCGGAGATCTAGGACTTCGGAGCTTCCGGGGCCTAGGCGGCCCCTGGACCCGCGCCTGTTAGGCTGTGAGGATTTCCTTATTTTATCTTTGTGTGAATGAATCGTATCGGTAGGTGTATTGGTTTCCCTTCCAAGAACTAAAAGTCATCGTTTTGTATGTGTTAAATATGACTAGAAAGTCAAATGGATGCAGGCATGAGGTGCTAGTTTTTCAATATCAATGCGTGCTTATAATTGCGAAAAAATCGTGAAAATAGAACCATAAATCGGCATACATTATAATCAGTTTTATTTCCGGGAAAACGCTCAGAACGCATCTCCGGCGATCTAGGACCCCGGAGCTTCCGGGGCCTAGGCGGCCCCTGGACCCTCACCTGTTGGGCTGTGATAGTCGACCCCCCCTATGAATTTTCGCTGGATCCGCCCTTGCATGACGTACCGAATTCGGCTTCAACAGGTACGCTGTGCCGCTCAAACCGTAACTGAGCACGTCGTTGACAATTTTGCCGTTGTATTTGGCTCGTATTTTTTCGCAATGCTTTTGACATACTTTACATACGGCCTTATCGTCAGTGTCGTTAAACGTAAAATCGAATTAATCTTTAAGCTCGACCGCCCACTTTTGCAGCGCGTCACGCTAATTTGTCGACTTTGGCCACCGTCCGTCATTTTTACGAAGACGAGAGGAGGGCAAATCCGTTGTCAAGCGCAACGTTGACACGGGACTAAGGAACTCAGCGATTAGTCAACGCAATAACCTATAGCCAATGGTTAACGAGGACACATATCTCGATGGACAAATTAGACAAAGTTATTTCCCTTGGCATGAAAACGAAAGCAGTACCAGAGAATTTCGTTCTTGATCTGGCGACTTAAGGAGAATCAACTTAGATTCTCTATTTTACATAGCAGGCGAATCTTTACGCGAGTCGATTCGCGGATTCGCGTCAAAATTCAGGCCCTGCTATATAGTACATTGTTGTCCAGGCTGTATCTTCTGTAATAATTGCTGAATAAGTCAGAAATGTTCTAAGTAAATGCTTAGTATCTTGTAGGTGTTTCTCTGATTTCTCCCTTGATAATGCGTGTATTATTGATTGGATCCTAACTCCGTGACTATACATGTAATGAAGAAGTTTAAGATACTTACCGGATGAATGATAACTATATTATGTAGATGTGATCTGTCTTGTTTTTTACCCTGCAGCCGGAAATGTTTGGAAGGGGGGGGGGGGAGGTGTCATTCATCCAAGCAACTCTGGTGCATTTCCACTTCTTTCACATCACAGTGTACACCTATTGATCCGTATTGGAGCTGGATATTCAATTCAAACTTCCTTAGTCATACATACATTGCATTCATTAGGGAAATGTAAGCAAAAACAGAAAAACAATAATGTTGAACTCAAACTGTAAATCTTTAATCAAGCCAGTTAAACCAGCATCGTTGCCTAATTGGCACTCGCTTATAATTGGAGAAGTTTCTCAAAAACATACAACAGCTTGTCGTTTTGTGACATGTTCTTTGATAACATAATTTTGCTTTTATTTATTTCTGGCAGTTCTACTAATGTTATTCGTTAATGAGACTAGCTAGTTGTAGTTGATGTTTGGAAGCTCTTGTCTGCAGAGCTCAAACAGGATATCGCGAAAAATCCAATTGTCGTCAAATGTTGGGGCTACAAGGGGCTATTGACAGAAGTGTGACGACGCCCATCTTGTGGTGGGCAGTGTCCGATGGTGTCGGCTGGTACCAGCCCCGCAGCAAGGCCGGAATTATGTGGGTGATTTGGACCAATAAGTCGGAGGAGCTTTGTGCATTGTTTCAAAGACGGCACTTCCTAACGGGCAAGATCAAGCATGGAGGAAGGAGTTGTAGAAAAGGGAACAAATTCCCGGCTCCCGTGGACAACATGTTAAAAGTCAATATTAGCCTGTTTCCTGTCTGGCTGTCAAGCCATGCCCCTCTCACCCGCCATACATCTTCTCACTTTCATCTTTTTCATAATATACATACATATATTAATCATCTCATTGATCTTCCATTCTTGACAAACATTTCTCTTATTTAAATCCATTTAAAATTCTAATTTTCTGAAATACATTGTAGAATTGTATTTTGCCCAATATATATTGCATTGTGAATTTGTGATTTTTTTTTAAATAAAAATTTAATTCCCGCAAACTTAGTGTATGTACAGATACATGTAGGATGTGAATTTATAAAGAGAGAGAGTTTGGCAGAGATAGAGAAAAAGTAATGATAAATCAAAAGCTAATTGTGTAGGTACAAATGTGCAGTTGCTAGGACAACTGCCTGCCCTATCTGCAGGATGTGCCCAAGGCTGGGGCATGGCTGTGGTGTAGAGAAGACAAAGTTTGACTTTACGGCAGGATCAAATGGTGGGGGCGATCATTCATGGCTCACGTTCTCTCCCCAAATATTGGCCTATTTCGTCTGTAAATTGGCTCTATTTACTCGCAGCTTTTCCTGGTTTGACAGGTAGAATGTGGAGCCTGGCCCTGAGATGTGACACCTTTTGTGTTGAATGTCAGTCGACAGGGCTGTAAGACAGAGGGGTTGGCCTCGTAATAGTTTAGTACACATATCACTTGACTAAACTAGTGGAATGTTTTACAAATGTTGATACATTTACAAAATCATCTGTTACCAACAGATCCTCCAGAGTGGACAGTTTCTAACTGTATTGCCTTATTCTATTAGTAGTGAACCGAGGAGAGTAGTCCTGTTATGTTCTATACTACCACATTGCACCATTGACCAGTACTCTTATAAAGTTTTGTTACTGACGCTATTTCTGCCAGTCGGGACATGATACCAGTTGGTAACATTGTTCTTCAACTGTTGACATTATTAGGAAATCCAGTGTGTTAGGAAAGTAGTCATCACCAGTGAGGTTTAAATTCACAGGATTGCCTTTTAGATGAAGGGATTATGGGGTTTTGTCATTGACACTGGTCCAGGTATCTCTGGCTCTTGATTGATGCTGGCTGTTACATACATGCACATGTACGTGTATCCTATCCCAGAGTGAACATTGTCAGCTCTCATACTCTCCGTGGCCTCACGACCTCGCCACTAGGAGGCTTGATCAGTATTCAACAGGTGTTTGAATGGAAGACTGCCATCCACTGGGCCCCAGAACAGTAGTGGATGGTCCAGCCGAGTACCAACGACAGTCTTCCCTCCTCCAGCGGAGATACTTCAGCATCAAAGAGGACCGATCCATTCTGTTTACCTGAGGGATGTGAGGACAGCTGTTGATCCACACTCAGCCATAGCTGACATAACTGTAAAGAGTTCCTGTGAAACCTTGCCTCTCCTGTGCCACAATGGACCAAGTCTTGTGTTAAGTGCCCTTTGTCATGTATGTATAAGGTGGGGTATGGTATGTACCGCCGCCTAGTTGCCAATCTACTTACCGTGACAGAGAGAGACGATGCTGACAGGGGGAGCTGTTATTAGTATGGAGCTGAGATGGCCATGCTGGGAGCGTCTCTGTTTCTTGGGGGATACATCAACAGTTATTGTACGTGTTACATTTTCTTCTTCCTTCTTATATTTGTATAGTATCAGTATCTGAAGTAGCAGTCATATATCAGTCAAGTAAGATCATTGTACCAAAATGAAAGCAGAAAGTACCAGATATCAGAGATAGATAGTTTAATTAAGTTGACATGTTCGTATGTACACCTACAAAAATACATTTATTTAATTGGAAGACTTTAAAACTTTTCCAGCTATCCTGGTTCTAATCTTGTTTATTATTATGAGGTCATTGTACAACTACATGCAGGTATGTTTTAATATATAGAAAGCTTTTTCATGTTTTAGAGATACCATGGAAATCTATATGCCTGTCTTTATGTGATAGTCTAGAAACATGACCATAAGGTAGTCTGGGGGTCAGGGGATGGTAACTCTTGGCTGTTATTGTTACCAGTGGGAGTTTCTTCAGGGCTGGGGTATAGACACAGTATTAAACTGTAGGTTCATCTTCCGTGTACTTGTATATATTGGGTAATGAGTGAATAGATTCACTGAAGGGTTGAGAGATTTATTACCCCTGGCAGGAGGTCTCTCTCGACAGCTGTGAATCTGAAATCGTAGAGTTGATGTACTCGCTACAATAGTCACAATGTTGTAATCATACACGTATATATACATGCAATATAATACCACACAATACATACAGTGATTTTTAATAGGAGGAAGTGCATTGACTTGTGGATCCTTGGAACTATTCGCAGAAGCTTACGTGTACTATGTGTTTACTTCTTCAACTGGCTGATCTATTGCAAAATAATTCTTTTCTTGGCATTGAATAAAATTGAAAAAGAGCCCTCTTAAAAGTATTTCTGATAAAAGTGTTTACCAACTTGTGAACAATGTATCTGGGTTTAGTCCAAAATTGGTGTGGTACAACAAAAGACATTCATTGAGACAACCAATGGACAGTTCCGATAAAAGTTATATTTTTGAGCATGTTTTGAGGTTTCCTGTTATATGTTAGATCAATTGATTATGTGCACTGACCTGCTGTGTAGCTTCACATGTAAATTTGACAGTTAAAGAATTTCATTTCTGCTTGTGTTCTTACTATGAGGGAATATGTTTAACTATAGTAATAGGTCCTTCTAGCATATTTTCAACTAAAGTTGCAAAAATATATGTATTTATTTATTAAGATAAGAAAAATAGTCCCTCCTTTATATAGTAGCCCCATGGTGCTCCTGAGATTGACCTGGGATGTTGTCATGCACACCCCTGGTCATGGTAAAAAGAGGTCTGAGCTCCTCAGACAGCTTGTTGTAAGAGGCGACTAAATGGGGGTTCTCAGGTATGAAAAATAATAGGACCCCATCGATGGGGTTCCCGGGTGTAAAAAGGAATACCTGTGGGGTTCCCAGGTGTGAAAAGGAAAAAGGACTCAAACATCGTGATACGACTGAAATATAGTTGAAACAGACTTTGAATCATATTCTCTACTCACTCACTCTTTATATGGTAGGGCAATTTGAGGTACTGTAGTAGGTACTATATTTATACCAGTTATCAACAGTTGAAAGATCCCCCATAATAAAGCATAAACAGAAGCAAAATACTACTATCCTCAGATTTAGTAGCAGTAATTTACAGTTTAGTGTGCAGTCACCAGTTGTTCTGAATTTATATCAGAAACCCAGATTATGTTTAATAGTACATCCTTCATTTATTTTGTTTGGGCTGTCTTCGCTTTTAGAATAATTAAGATTCTACCTGGGAAACTTTTTAAACTAACCACTTGTGAAAGGAGAGAGGGAGGGAGTTGGCCAATGTAGAGAGTTGCAGTCGTCTTGTGAATATACATGTATGCATGAAGTGTATACTTGGTATTGTTTTCTATTCACCCTACCATGCCTGGGTGTTCAGTATGTCAGGCAACCACATTCCACCAGCCACTTAGTTGACATCCATCAATTTCAACAGGCTACTTTCTGAACAACTTTTCACTAATTTTAGCCTTTTACAAAGCTTGTCCTTGTATGTTTGGTATGTTCAGCCCTTTCTGTCGATTTGTATTTTTTTCTGTTTTCACGGTTTCAAACTCTAGAACCTAAAAGGTTGGTTCCTGAAGACAAAGAAACATCGTTAATTTAATTTGAGCAGATCAAAGTGACATGTCGGTCTGTTGTCGGCCCTAGATATGTCTATAGGGTCCACAGTAAATACCTCTGATCATCTCATTATGAAGACAATAGCTGACCTCTGTAGATATGTACATGTATATCAGGTGGACACCTTACCTTTACCTTTGCAAATTATATGTACAGTCAACCCTCTTTATAATGAACACATTTGTCCCGGTTACATTTGTCGTTATAATAAATTTGCTGTTATAACGAGAATAATTGTATTTTTTTTCTGTAAACTTTTTCGTTATAATAAGTTTCTGTTGTAATGAATGTCATTATGTATAACTCAAGAGAATAAAGCATCACTGTTTTCCATTTGGGATGAAAAATGTACTCTTGTTAGCCAATGTTAAAATAAGTTTTCTTGTGTTTTTCAGCCTGTTCAGACAGAACCAGTAGACTTGTCATTGAACAAGAAAGCTTTCAGCGGAAACTTTGTCAGCCCCCACCATCATCATCATCAAGGGTTAGACTTGAGGATAAGCAGGAAAGGTGAGTCCTAATTAAACATATTAGCCTTGTCAGCCCCCACCATCATCATCATCAAGGGTTAGACTTGAGGATAAGCAGGAAAGGTGAGTCCTAATTAAACATATTAGCCTTGTCAGCCCCCACCATCATCATCATCATCAAGGGTTAGACTTGAGGATAAGCAGGAAAGGTGAGTCCTAATTAAACATATTAGCCTTGTCAGCCCCCACCATCATCATCATCATCAAGGGTTAGACTTGAGGATAACCAGGAAAGGTGAGTCCTAATTAAACATATTAGCCTTGTCAGCCCCCACCATCATCATCATCATCAAGGGTTAGACTTGAGGATAAGCAGGAAAGGTGAGTCCTAATTAAACATATTAGCCTTGTCAGCCCCCACCATCATCATCATCATCAAGGGTTAGACTTGAGGATAAGCAGGAAAGGTGAGTCCTAATTAAACATATTAGCCTTGTCAGCCCCCACCATCATCATCATCATCAAGGGTTAGACTTGAGGATAAGCAGGAAAGGTGAGTCCTAATTAAACATATTAGCCTTGTCAGCCCCCACCATCATCATCATCATCAGGGTTAGACTTGAGGATAACCGGAAAGGTGAGTCCTAATTAAACATATTAGCCTTGTCAGCCCCCACCACCATCATCATCATCAAGGGTTAGACTTGAGGATAAGCAGGAAAGGTGAGTCCTAATTAAACATATTAGCCTTGTCAGCCCCCACCATCATCATCATCATCAAGGGTTAGACTTGAGGATAAGCAGGAAAGGTGAGTCCTAATTAAACATATTAGCCTTGTCAGCCCCCACCATCATCATCATCAAGGGTTAGACTTGAGGATAAGCAGGAAAGGTGAGTCCTAATTAAACATATTAGCCTTGTCAGCCCCCACCATCATCACCATCATCAAGGGTTAGACTTGAGGATAACCAGGAAAGGTGAGTCCTAATTAAATATATTAGCCTGGGTAAAACATTGATATTAGCCTCAATTCTAGCAATTTTAAGTTTTCTGTTTAACACTGATGATACATAAAGATTGATTTGATTTGATTTGAAGTGTACTCAATTATCATTGTTATTTATTTCTCAAAGAATAATTCGAGAACAGAACAGGATGATTTATCCATGTTGGAGTGAGAGATCCTAAGTGGGCTCTATTGTGTTGAAGTTGTAGAATTGTGAAAACATGTACATGTACCTCTTTAGTCCAGTTCACCATGACTCTTGAAGTTTTGTTCACTCTATCCTCTTGAATGTGTTGTCGTTACTTCTCATGCTTGGCTGTGTACAGAATTTTGTTTTGCTTTGATCAGGAAGTTATCTATGTTTGCGGACAAATTATACTGACATTGCTGAACCTTCCAATTGCTTTTTCAAAAAACTGAAGTTTGAAGTGACACCTTACAGTATTAAATACACATATATGCAGATTACATGTACATGTATGTCATACTCAATCGTGTACCATTAAAACTCATTTTAATATTCAGATATCAAGGGGACAAGTTTGAAAACTCTGAGCTATTCAAATTTGTTATTTATTAATTTATATTGGCTTTATCAACCTTAAGAAGTTTTTCTAGTAATACTAATAGTGTATTTAAAGGGGATAAAAGCTGGTAGAAAAACTGTACTCTTAGTATTGTCGAGAGAGATCACTTGTATATATGTACATGTACCTGAAAAACTCTCTGTCTACCATGTGTACATAGCCATAACAGGCCCACGAAAGGTAAGCCCCAATAATCGCCAGGTAAAACGTCTTTGTATGGTGTTGATTCCATTTCCCCAGCTAAATGAATGAATTGGTGGAGGTAATATTTCCAGATCTTTTCATAATCCAGGTCTGTTTGCTGGAGACAGTAATTATTTAGCCTTTCACAAACACAAACTTTGCCAAGCCCTCATTTCCTCTAATAGTTACTTTTATACATCAAGTGTACATTTTGGTAAGGCTCACAGTCGCACATGTTTCTTAAACGGTCTATAAAGCCTGTGTTTGTTTGGGATGTATCGCTTTATTTACGGCTGCAGATGAAAGTGTGTGTTCACGATAAGAGGGGCGAGGGAGGATAGTGGAGGGCAGGGTCCCCACCTTTATACCCATATAATGTAGGATATAGTGGACCGGGTGCTCTCCATTTATGGTGCTCGACTGGCCTTTCAGTGAAAGTCTGTCTATGTACATGTACTTCACCAGAGTTTAAGTGCTGCAATTTGGGATATTGAATTAAACCAAAATATATCTTACCTATTTGTATCGCTCATGTGTCGGCAATTTTTTCAAGTGGATTGACAGCAAGGAAATGTTATTTTTTTAGTCTATAGTATAGCATTCTCTCAGCTGTAAGTGCATGACACAAGCACTGAATAGGATCTTACATGTACCACACCCTTTATCCTCCTCGTGCCAGTTCCTGTCCTGTTTACTGCTTCCACCAGCATTTATCCATCCCAGAC
Organism: Hanleya hanleyi; assembly: GCA_036873755.1. Classification (NCBI taxonomy): domain Eukaryota; kingdom Metazoa; phylum Mollusca; class Polyplacophora; order Lepidopleurida; family Hanleyidae; genus Hanleya; species Hanleya hanleyi. The sequence goes on from JAVTVY010032756.1 coordinate 139,580, forward strand.
AATGCTCACTTACCTGTTCCTTTATCCCTAGCCATGCCCTGTATTCCACCTCTCTCAACTGTTCCTCAGCTTATACACACTTATCTCCTCTGTCTCATCTCACTCTGCCTCCTATACCACCCCTTTTCACGCCTAATTTCTCTCCAACTTCTCTTATCCCTATTTCATCATAAGCCTCTATCTCACCACGTCGAATACAGCAATCACTAATCCACCTCTCTCCATCCCACCTCTTGCCACTCCATCAGTCCCACCCCGTCCCACATCCTCAATCCCACCCCTTCCCACATCCTCTGTACCACCCCTAGCCAAGTTTACTTCATCCCTTGCCACACCCTCTTTCCCACCCCTTTCTACATCATCTATCCCACCACTTTCCACATCCTGTATCCCACACATATGCAAGTTTATGCCAACGCACTGCGGTGGCCTAATTTTTAGAGTGTCTGTCTCGTAAGCAGTAAATACTGGATTCAATCCCAGGCCGGGTCATACCAATGACTTGAAAAATGGAATTTGTTGCTCCTTGCTTACACTCAGCATTGAGAGGATAGAACAAGGACTGGTTCGCTCGGTGTCATTATAATGTGACTGAGTGGGGTATCATATCTGCCTACTGCATGATATTGCAGTGGTGCAGCACTATAAAATGGCAGCATTAGATCTGGTCTGTTACAAGTAGGTACCTCCACTATCCCCCCTAACTCCCTCACCACACCCGCTATCCCACCAAACTTCACCTTTGTCATACCCTTTATCTTACCTAACTATATCCTTGTCACACCCACCATCCCACATAACTTCACCCTTACCACACCCGCTATCCCACCAAACTTCACCTTTGTCATACCCTTTATCTTACCTAACTATATCCTTGTCACACCCACCATCCCCCCTAACTTCACCCTTGCCACACTCGCTATCCCACCAAACTTAACTCTTGTCACCCTCTTTATCCTACCTAACTATATCCTTGCCACACCCGCTATCTCATTTAATTTCATCTTTGTCACACCCTTTATCTCACCTAATTAAACCTTTACCACACCTGTTAGCCTACCAAACTTCACCTTTGCCATACCTGCTATCCCACCAAACTTCATCTTTACCACACCCTTTATCCTATCTCACCATACCCTTGCCACGTCTGCCATCCCACCTAACTTTACCCTTGGCACACCTGCTATCTCACCAAATTTCACTCATGCAACACCCTATACCCCCGCCTAACTTCACTCTTGCCACACCCATTAAACTGTCTATCATGTTCTTTCTACACACCTTACATTTCAGCTCACTCAGCCACATCCTTTAGCTCACATCACTCCACCCGCTGTACCACTCTCCAGTCCACCTCTCATACATACATGTAGCCCATTGTATCTGAATCCAGCCTTGTCAATTGACACCCACTACCACTAGTTTACATGTACCTTCAAAGTGCGAGTTAACTGTGCAGAAGTGTTCACTTCTTCAATAAAGCAGCCACTCTAGTGCGGCAGTTATACCCCCCGCAACGAAGTTAGGGGGGGTATACTGGAATCGGCTTGTCCGTCCGTCTGTCTGTAGACACAATTTTGTCCAGACTACTCCTCCTTGGATTTTGCTTCTATTTTAATGAAACTTTACATATGAGTTACCTATGGTTTGAAGATGTGCATGCCCTATTTTCAAGGCGAAATTTAAATTTTTGACATATTTATGACATTTTGAACTTTATAGGACTTTGCCATTTTCAAGATCTATTCCCATGTAGAGGCTATTTTGTCCAGACTACTCCTCCTAGGATTTTGCTTCTATTTTAATGAAACTTTACATATGTGTTACCTATGATTTGAAGATGTGCATGTCCTATTTACAAGGCGAAATTATAATTTTTGACATATTTATGACGTTTTGAACTTTATAGGACTTTGCCATTTTCAAGGACTTTGCCATTTTCAAGATCTATTCCCATGTACAGATAAGTTTCTAATGTAATCAACTACTCCTATTATTTTTATCAGAAGGTTCTGAAACTTTGTAGACATGTTTGAAGATTTGCATCTCCTATTTGTGACATGAAATGTTAATTTTTGTCAAAATTACCCAGACTTGGAATGACCAGTATATTATTGTTTTTATACTGTATTGACATATTACTCAGAACGGCAGACTTTTGTCTTGCAGGGCGGGGGGTATCTCAGTTATCCCTTAGGATAACAGTTAAATCTAGTTCAAGTGGTGACACTCTTCACAAGTACAAGCAAAGTTGATACCCTGTTAGAAATGGAATTACTAAGAAACAGCTTACCTCATATTCTGGCGACTACTAATTACATCCAGTAACATCACCTACCTAAGCAGAGGGAATAAGAGGCCCGGGGCTTGGGGTCCCTTGAAGGTGTTGCTTGATATCATTAAAATCGCTCAACTTGTAACTGATTTCTAAATATGTTTCAGTGATTTCTAATACATGAATCATTTATCATTGAGATGTTTCAAGTGAATTATTCTCAAACTAATATATTTTCTGAAGAATAGTTCTCTCTTTAGATTTGAAAGTTTCAACGTGAACCTGACGGTGTTTTGAACCTTCTGAGTTACTTTTTACCGCTTGACCATTTTGGTCTTGTGGTATTGTCGTCATCCAGGATTCCTGTACGTCCATTGGTTACTGCATTTCAGGCAAAACCACTTTGGATACAGTGACCAAGTTTTGAAAATTATTTATTTAGTTATAAGTCTGACGCCTATTGAAAATGGCTTCACTCAACCCATATTTTATTGAAAACTGTTGACCGCTTCTCTCTTGCAGGTAATTAGCCTGGATTATGAACGCAGAAATTCTTTATTGTATGACGGCTGAATATTGAATGATGGACTAGACGCTTGTATATTACAGAGTTATGCCCCTTTACAGATGTACTAATTTCTGATTTTGTGATATGCTTGAATGTAACCAACTCTATCTGCAGAACTATGTTTGGTACAACTACCAAATTATGAGAAAACTTTTTCATCTAGTTGTATTCTACATACCTATGGAAAAAACAGTCTTCTTGGCCTATATTTTATGGAGTTATACCCTTTTAGGATGTAATGATCTCTGATTTTGTGATATACAGATGAATGTACAAGTTGTATCTTCAGATCCATGTTTGGTACTGCTCCTAAATTTTGGAAACTTATTTATCTAGTTGTATTCTAGTTATCTAGTTGTATTCTAGAAGCGTACAACAAATTTGTCATCTCGGCCCTTATTTTATGGATTTATGCCCCTTCTCAGGTGTAATTATCTTGAATATATACTTAACCAGTTACATCTGAAGAACTGTGTGTGGTACAGCTACCAAATTCTGGAAACTTAATTATCTGATTGTAGTCTAGAAGCATACAGAACAATTTACAGAGTTATTCCCCTTCTTGAGTGTAATAATCTATGATTTTGTGATCTATGCTTGAATGTAGCTGTTATATCTGCAGAATTAATGATATGATCTGAAAAGGACAATTCTGGATGATCAGTAAATATAGCTATAATATGTTGCACATTCTCAGCATATCTCTCGATTAATTGGGGAGGCCGAGGGGTTTTGTGAGTCTCAACCTCATGTTCAATTTGGTCCCAGAAGTTATTTTATTTCATTAATATGATTTTCACTTAAAACATTTAAATAGTATATTTCATGCATCAATAACTTTAAAATGAGAGCTAAAATTTAACACAAGGAATCATTTCTACCCCATAGCCCGATTTTGCTCATTGGTTGTGTTGTCATCCCGTTCGTCCGTCCGTCAGAGCGTCCATCCTGTTTTCCCCCACGGACTCCATATCTTGAGAACTACTTAAGGCAGGCCAACAAAACTTCTGTCCAACATTGAATGTAATCTGTAGATGTGCCTTTTGTATGTTTCATTGGTCAGGTCCTCCTCTATATTTCTGTCTGTCCACTTTTCTGTCCTGTAGTATCATGGTTTAATTCCAACATTATCTATAATGGGCCTTCTTGTGGTAAGTTTCTAAAATTTAGTGGTGGTTAAATCATTTACATAATAATTTTCTTGTATACAGAAATATTTTCTTTCCATTCTACTTCCAAAATGCAATGTTGCAAGCGTTTCGCTGATCTACATAAATCTACATATTACATGCCTCAAAACTTTTTCTGCAGGGTAGTGGATGAGGGGAGATAACCACATAGCTGTTGTAATGTGCTGGAAAATGTAGTGCAAGTTCAAATCTACATTTCAATTCTCTACAACCTTTTCTGCTCATGAATTACCATTTACCAATTACTCAGTTGGCTTTAATTATGCCCCCCCCCCCAGCGATCGCTTTGTCCGTTTGTTCATCCGTCTGTCCGTCCGAGTTTCTTGTCCGCGTGATATCTTGGTTAATATTTGATGGACAGGATTGAAACTTGCATTGAATGTGACCAGTGCCTCGTAGTTGTGCAGCGTAGAGTTTTTTCCGAGTTCCGGTATGATTTTCAATTGTTACATGTATGACCCTTTTTCTGAAATCTGTGTAAATGGGACTTGTTCAGGCTGGATCTTGGTTAATATTGTATGGACAAGTATGAAATTTGCAAGATATGTGGTCAGTGCCCCACAGTTGTGCAGCGTAAAGTTTCTCCCCATTTCGCTTATATTTTCAAGAGTTACGGCCCTTGGTTCCTGAAATCTTCGTGAATTGGGACTTATCGGGTGGCCTGGATCTTGCTTAACCCTTGTCCTGTCAACTCCGTATATACACGTTGCTCGACTGTCAAGTTCCCAGTGTCGACTCCGGATATATACGTTCCGAGAAACTGTCGGACGTTTGATCGTTTTTCGAAAGAATTTGGAGCCACGTGTGGAAAAATCAAACCAGACACGGCTTACTCCAACTATAACGTATTATTTCATTAATTATTTCACGTGAGTTCGGTGTTTATTATTAAAAAAGACACTTATTTATGTGAAGATCGTCTACAAATGTAAAACAGAGCGTCATTTATTCAGAAAAGTTTGTTGAAACGCGTAAAAACGCACCTTGTTTGCAAGCTTCACCAACGAAAACCCGGAAGGCAATCCCAACGTTAAAGATGTCAAATTGAAGGGCAACAACTCTGCTTTCATTCTTTACAACCTTTCTCATGTCACGTAGTAAAAATGCGTCGATTTTATTGGGTGAAATGGTCATGTGTTTCGGGTCCTTTCCATTCAACTCCAATAAACCAGGGAAAATGCTGATCACCTGACGTAAGCCGACTTCCTGATTGGTCAAACTGCTCCAACTGTTCATTAGCATAATATATTCACGAGTTACGCATGCGCCCTGGCCGATTTCGACGGAGTCAGAATGGCGCTTGGTTTCGCTGAGGGAAGCCACAGTTCGCGTAAACAAAAGGATTTTTACCGATTTACTTGGAATATTCAATAAATATTCAATAATCGTTATGCTACGAGTAACCAGGAATACATACTGTGACATCTATAAGAATTTAGACGAGTTATTAAGTGGAGATGAAGCAAAACAGACCGTCCATCGGTAGTACTCTGAACGTGATAGAATTCTAACTTGAGTTTTACGGTACTCAATTTTTGCCGAATTACGATTCCTATATATTTCTAAAGCTGTAAAATGCCAAATATTTTCTGAGTGTATGTTCAGTGTTTCAAATTGATGTATCGTGCATCAAATACCATCCATTATTTCAATTTATTTATAAATTTCAACGACTAGACAGTCGCCTCTTTTGAGCCGATTTTGAACAGTTCAACTCTGCTCGACAGTCTGGCACTCACACGTTGACCAGCGTATAACTGGCCGACAGGACAAGGGTTAATATTGTATGGACAATTATGAAATTTGCAGGATATGTGGTCAGTGCCCTGTAGTTGTGCAGTGTGAAGTTTCTTTGTGTTTCGCTTATATTTTCAAGAGTTATGGCACTTTGTTCTTCAAATCTTTGTGTATTGGGACTTGTCCGGGCTGGATCTCCGTTAATATTGTATGGACAAGTATGAAATTTGCATGATACATGTATGTGGTCAATGCCCCATAGTTGTGCAGCGTGAAGTTTCTCTGCTTTCGGTTATATTTTCAAGAGTTATAGCCCTTCATTTATCAAACCTAAGTGAATGGGATATATTTATTTGTCCAGGCTGGATCTCCGTCCATAACCATTTTGGACTGGGAAAATGGCTATAAAAATGTTATTCTACATTCCAAAGCAGACCACATAGGTCCTGAAGTATGAAATTGCCCCAAAAAGAGTGAATTGGGTGCAAAATTCAAAGTTCATGATCGCTTCATAATTTCACCACAATATACTCCCAAGGAATGTAGGTCTCATAACCAGGTCACATTTTTATTATACGCCCGCCAAAAGGCGGACGTATTATGTGATGGCGGTTTCCGTCCGTCTGTCCGTCCGCCGTGTCCGGTCTATATCTGGGACAGTTTTCTGCCTACAGTTCTAATTTTTGGTGAGTGGATACCCTATGGGGAGACGATGTGTCGCGTACCAAAATGAAGGTCGAGGTCAGAGGTCAAAGGTCACTGGCCTAAAAAAAAGGAAATCACTGAAGTGTTCGGTCCGGTCTACATCTGTGAACGTTTTCTATCCACAGTTGCAAATTTTTGTGAGTGGATACGCTAGGTGAAGACGATGTGTCGCGTACCAAAATTAAGGTTGAGGTCAGAGGTCAAAGGTCACTGTTGCCTAAAATCAGGAAATCATTGATCGTTGACAGTTTTCTATCTACAGTTCTAATTTTTGGTGAGTGGATGCCCTAGGGGGGAACGATGTGTTGCATACCAAATGTAGGTCGAGGTCAAAGGTCAGTGTGACTGAAAAATCAGGAAATCAAAAATTTCTAATTTTTGGTGAGTGGATTCAATAGGAGGAAATGAAGTGTCGCATACCAAAAAATAGGTCAAGGTCAAAGGTCAGTGTGACCCCAAAATCAGGAAATTATTAAAAATAACATTTTTTGTGCCAGTAGATACATTAGGGGGACACAATGTGTCACCTACCAAAATGTAGGTCAAGGTCAAAGGTCAAGGTCACTGTGACCCCAAAATCGTGGAATTGTTAAAAATCATGATTTTTTTAGTCCATTGAGAAATTACGGGGATTCGTTTCGTCATGTACCGAAATTTAGATCCAGGTCCATAGTCAAGGTCGCTGCGACCCCAGAATCAAGGTCAAAGGTCAGTGTGACCTAAAAATCAGGAAATCAATAAAAATTACAAATTTTTTATGAGTGGATTCAATAGGGGGAAATGAAGTGTCGCATACCAAAAAAAATAGGTCACGGTCAAAGGTCACTGACCCCAAAATCAGGAAATTATTACAAATAACATTTGTTGTGTCAGTAGATACATTAGGGGGACACGATGTGTCACATACCAAAATGTGGGTCCAGGTCAAAGGTCAAGGTCACTGTGACCCCAAAATTGTGAAATTGTTAAAAATCATGATTTTTGTGTCCATTGAGAAATTATGGGGAGACGGTTTATCATGTACCAAAATTTAGGTCAAGGTCAATAGTCAAGGTCACTGTGACTTCAGAATCAAGAAATCTTTGAAAAGTATTTTTTTTTTGTGTCCGTGGATACATTAGGGGGATATGTAGGTCAAGGCCGAACGTCAAGGTCACTGTGACCCCAAAATCATGCGATTTATAAAAATCATGATTTTTTTTGTGTCCATTGATACATTATGGCAAGACGATGTGTCCTGTACCAAAATTTAGGTCAAGGTCAATGTCACTGTGACCCCAAAATCAGGAATTCATTACAAGTCACATTTTCGTATGCCTGTCGAAGACGAGGTCATGCAATGCGATGTTGCGTTCTATCCATTCATCCATTAACATTTGTTATACACCCGCCAAAAGGCGGACGTATTATGTGATGGTGGTTTCCGTCCGTGTGTCCGTCCGTCCGTCCGTCTGTCCGTCCGTCGTGTCCTGTCTATATCTGGGACAGTTTTCTATCTACAGTTCTAATTTTTGGTGAGTGGATACCCTATGGGGAAACGATGTGTCGCATACCAAAATGAAGGTCAAGGTCACTGGCCCAAAAACCAGGAAATCACTGAAGTGTTCGTGTCCGGTCTATATCTGTGAACTTTTTCTATCCACAGTTGCAATTTTTTGTGAGTGGATACCCTAGGTGGAGACGATGTGTCGCGGACCTAAATTGAGGTCGCGGTCAGAGGTCAAAGGTCACTGTTGCCTAAAATCAGGAAATCATTGATCGTTGACAGTTTTCTATCTACAGTTCTACTTTTTGGTGAGTGGATGCCCTAGGGGGGAACGATATGTTGCATACCAAATGTAGGTCGAGGTCAAAGGTCAGTGTGATCGAAAAATCACGAAATCATTAAAAATTTCTAATTTTTTGTGAGTGGATTCAATAGGGGGAAATTAAGTGTCGCATACCAAAATATAGGTCAAGGTCGAAGGTCAAAGGTCACTGTGTCCCCAAAATCAGGAAATTATTAAAAATAACATTTCTTTTTATCAGTAGATACATTAGGGAGACACGATGTGTCACAAATCAAAATGTAGGTCAAGGTCACTGTGGCCCCAAAATTGTGAAATTGTTAAAAATCATGATTTTTTTAGTCCATTGAGAAATTACGTGGAATCGTTTTGTCATGTACCAAAATTTAGGTCCAGGTCAATAGTCATGGTCACTGTGACCCCAGAATCAAGGTCAAAGGTCAGTGTGACCTTAAAAATCGGGAAATCATCAAAAAATTACTATTTTTTTGTGTGTGGATTCAATAGGGGAAATGAAGTGTCGCATACCAAAAATTAGGTCAAGGTCAAAGGTCAAGGTCACTGACCCCAAAATCGTGAAATTCTTGAAAATCATTGAGAAATTACGGGGAGACGGTTTGTCATGTACCAAAATTTTGGTCAAGGCCAAGAAGGTCACTATGACTCCGGAATCAAGAAATCTTTAAAAATTATTTTTTTTGTGCCAGTAGATACATTAGGGGGACATGATGTGTCATGTACCAAAATGTAGGTCAAGGCCGAGCATCAGGTCACTGTGACCCCCAAAATCATGAAAAAAATGTTGGTGTCCACTGATACATTGATGGAAGACGAGGTCGTGTAATGCGATGTTGGGATCTGTCTATTCATCCATTAACATTTTGTTGTCCATGTGATATGTCTAGTTTCAAGGTATAAATTGTTAGCAAACTTTGAGTATACCTTACTCGCATGGCAAAGAGGAGCCATACATTTTGAGATCAATTTCTCAAAGGTCAAGGTGACGGTCTTCCCAAAACTGAATCAGTTTTAGCTGACTATATATGTTAGGTTGAAATATTCAGAGTTCTCTCCCCTACATTTATATGGCAGTTATCTTGTGGAGTTGTCTCCCATGTTTGAAACCGCGGCATTTAGTTAAACTGTTGTGAAATAAAAACCATAAATTTCATACCTGTTTATTAACTCAAGAACAAAGGTTTACTTCATGACTTACTTCTTCTTTCATGAAAAATTATCTCGACTGAAAGGAATCGATTTGCAGGAAAACTACTGTTTTCTTGTGATTGACTATTGTCAATTTCAGTGTGGGATATGTGAGCTCTCGGCTCTTGCTTCAAGGTCAACTAGTTAACAAGAGTTGAGCTCAGTTTAGTTTATCATTCAATAGAAGATGTGATATATGTTACATTCTCAGAAGCACAAAATTGTAGACCTTTCTCTGCATTACTAGTTATCAATTGGAATCAAGGCTATTAAACAACCTTGAAATTTGGACTAATGTAATTCCAGATTTACGGGCGTATATTGAAGCCCCTTGGGCTCTTGTTGTCCATGCGATAACTCTAGTTTCAAGGTATGGATTGGTACCAAACTTTGAGTATACCTTACTCGCATGGCAAAGAGGAGCCATACATCAATCGATCAAAGGTCAAGGTCACAGTCACCCAAAACTGAATCAAGTATAAGATGTGATATATGTTACATTCTCAGAAGCACAAATTGTAGACCTTTCTCTGGTGTGCTAGCTACCAATTGGAATGAAGGCTATTAAACAAACTTGAAATTTGGACCAATATACATGTAATTCCAGATATACGGGCGTATATTAGGGCTCTTGTTGAATTTGGCCCAGCCCGGCCACAGAACAATGGCGGGGCAGTGTCGGATTAAGCGGAAGGGGGGCATACAATTGAGCAATCTCTGTTTGCTTCCTTCCTGTGTTGTTCTTCAGTTGTAATTTGTGAAATTTCCACGCATTGGAAACACTTATAAATGGTAGTATGCAAGGGCATAGACAAGTTTTGAAGTTTTAGGAGGGGGGGGGGGGGTCTTGAAAGGGGCATAGGGGCATATTCCCACTCGCATCATAGGATTGTTTGAAAATTGATGGTAACTAGGGCGGTCTTTTGAGCATTTGAGCGGTATAAGATTGTAATTCATGTAATTGAACTTGAGCCAAATTTTCTCAAAACAGTGGCGATCACTACATTGATATACAAGCTGTACTATAATTCAAGTTAATCCTAAGA